>JAJJWW010016593.1:0-12289 GCA_023531295.1 Papaver armeniacum
GATAATTTCATTAGTTCTATATTCTTCACATGTTTTTCAAACAAGGACTTAACAAGTAATTTAGTAAATAAGTCTGCCACATTCTCATTCGGACTTTACTTGGTTGATTTGAATGTTTAGGAGACACTATTATTATTGATTGTAAAAGAAATTTGGTGAAATATGTTTTGCATTATCACTCTTGATTTATTTATTATTAATGAATGATGGTGATTCGATTTCAGTAGAAAAAGAAGATGAATAAAAATGATCAGAACTTGTAGATCCCTGGTTATGGTTATGTGGGATACAAAGGTAGTATGCGAGTGTTTTTCTTCGGGAAAAAACGCGGATAAGCTAAATCGCGGGTAGTCCCCGGCCCTATAGGTGGAGCAGGATCCAAATGCGAGTTTTTGTGGGCGGCTAGGCGTTATGTCTATGCAGTATGCACAAAGGGAACGAATAGCCACGTGTTTAAGATGAAAGACAAAAACAAGACAAGAAAAAAAGAATCTTATCGACAAGGAGACGGTCCCATTGTATAGTTATAACTTATACTAGACCACTGACTCACGGTGGGATTAGGCCAAAGAAAAAAAACACCGTACAATATGACAAAATCAAAAGAAGATTTTGTAATCACTCGATCATTGTTTGGAGCATGTGTGAGTTATAGTTTTCACTCAGTCAGAAGTGGACTCTTGCAAAATAGTAGAAATAACGAATGTTCACACTGTGAATGGTTGGTGGAGATTTCTTAAATTTAGTCAAGTACAATATGTTGATGCGTTAACCCAGGATTGATTTGTGTTTTAGTTTACCACGGGTTGAGAAATTTGGGGGAATGATAATCATTCCCCAATTAGCAGATCCAAACAATTCCATAATTTTTTGGAACCACTGATTGTTTTCAAAAATGAATATTGAGCGTGTGCTCGTATCAATGTATAATTGGCATGTAGATTTTCAATCTACATTTTAGAATATAAAGAAGGGTCAAGATTAATTTACATATTGATTTTACCTAAGACAATGAGTTAGATTTTTAATGAGAATTTATTTGGGAGTTATTCCTCTCATTTAATGTTAAACCGATTATTTTTATTCTAAATTAAACGCCTATTAACTTAACTCTTAATTAAGCACAAAGGTTTACAAAACCGGTGAAGCAACAACTCATTTTATCGTTAAATCAATATATAGAATCGTGAATTAATCTATTCAAATCATAATAGTCTTTTGCTTAATTTATTCAATCCAAAATAGCCTAATACTCCGGTGGTTTCAACAATAAACCCTAGTTACAATAATCTAGCAAGACATGGCTTTCTCAAAAGCCATAAACATATTAAGAGAATCACAAAGAAATCAAATCGAATTGAAACAATGAAACTTCAAACGTAATCTTCTTTTCGTCTCGTTGTCGCGCCTCAAAGCGGCAAAAGAAAACCCTTCTTTGTCGGTTGGCTCATGCTTGACTCTCCCCTTTTTACATTGTTGTCTCTTTCGAAACATATAGGGTGTTGCCAAGTCTTGTAACTGGGTGTAGAATTTTCCCAAAAGCCCAATCCCAATCCATGAGCCCAACTCCCATATTCAATCTCTGGCTAGCCACCGGTTACGAATTTCATTCGCTGCAAACCCTGTCCAAGTAATCACCGGTTGCAACCAATGGTCAGTACTACCCTCATCACACTCGACATTCTGTACTTTTGGCACCAAGAGCAGCAGTTCAAACACCGACCCATCTAACTTAATTTTCAGTCAGCTGACCATCGATTGCAGTTCAAACGAAAACCAATTCTCCATTGCATGTTCAACGTTAACCTCAGTTCCTCTTCTTCGTGGTAGTAAATCATTAACGGCTTCTACCCAAATGAATCCCATAACCATTTCCACATTTCTATCCATCTTATTTCATGTATACAGCCAACACAACCACCACCATCTTGAGAACATAACTCCATCATTGTGATTCATTACTGCAAATTAACCGATTTTCTAACCATTCCCATCTCTCATGTCCAAGCTCTTCATACAACAACCGTTAGCCCACCGGCCAAACAAACAAAACTTCCTTTTCGTCTTCTAATTTCTTTAGCGTTCAACGTACACAACGTCCAACCAACACCACTCTTCCACTCAAGCCTGAACTCTTTCTTTGTCTTCACCAGTAGCTTGACTTCTAGATACCTCTACCAGTTCTCAGCTTCTTCCTGCCTGGTCGAATTTCTACTTACACCGATTGCAAATCTAATTCATTATCTCCAATAACTGAACCACAAACCCCACATATAAGAACTCAACCATTAGCCGGGTCCTTGCCTTGATGCTCTCAACCAAATCAATTCTCTGTCCACCGGCTAGGAGTTTGCAAATCCGTTAGAATCTTGCGCCATCTTCCACAAAATAACTTCAACCATCTTATCCATCTTCATTCTCACTGCGGTGCCTCACTTTCTCGAATGCACACAGCTCTGGTAACTCGTTGCATCTCCATCCTTGCTGATGTTGATCTCTAAGTTCCACAAGCTCAGTAGTTCTTCGTCTTCAATCGATGAATGCCGTGAAGTCTAAATCTCAACTACACTTTATATCCTAATCCGAGACTTAGCTATAAGTAGACTAGAAATCAAGACTTATAGTTTTGGCAACTAAACTTGACAAACAATCTTGAGATAGCAAAGCTTGCGAGTTCGACCGAGCAGTGCTCTAACAAAATGGATTGGGTTGTTCCTTACTCATTGTTTCTTCCTTGGGTGGGTATCAATTAAACCAGGTGGTCTTCTCTTTTTTCCTTTAAGGGGCCACAGCCTCAGCCATACTTTCACCAAGTGTATGTTTAGCAGCTTTATCTAAGGTGATTTGTCCCGTTGTAGGGATTTATAACCTCACAGGAACGTTTGCAGTTGGTATGTGTGATCTCGTCACTTTGGCTACATTTTGAAGATTGATAATTCTTTTCACTTTACTTTCACACTGTGAAGTATGGGTATCAAAGTGATACAATATGGGAATACATCAAGACAATTCATGTCGTTTCCTCAGAAATCCGCAAATTTGGCGGTAAAGAGATCGCCTGTTAAATGTTCATAATAGCGGATAATTATTGGGGATTCATATCCAACATAAATACTTAATCGCATTTGTGGACCCATTTTAGTACGCTATGGGGGCGTAATATAGGCCTATATATGGCACAGCTAAATATGCGTAAATGTGAAATATCAGGCTCATATCCAGTTACCAACTGGTGTGCAGAAAATGGTTAGCTAGCAGTCGATCTAAAGTGAATAAGTAAAGTTGCACGCAATATGGCAAACCCTCATGCAGTAATATAAAGTTTGATATACATAACCAATTCCTTAGCTATCATCTGTAATCTTTTGATGCTAGCTTATGCGCGACCATTTTGAGTGTGAATATGGGGTACAAGATACTCTACGTCTATTCTATTAGACATATAGTAATCATCAAATCATTTTGATGTGAATTCTCTAGCATTGTCAAGTCTGATAGACTTGATAGGTGTTGATGGTAAGTTTTTGACAATGGCATTTGTGGTAAATTGGCTTTGCCCCGATTAGAAGAATATAATGAAAGTCCCTGCAGACTCGGCATCAAGATTGAAGAATATGTATTAAAACAATTTGTATTCCACTAGAGAATCAATAAAGCGTACTCAATTAACAGACCCTGTAGTCCTGTAGATATTCTAAATGTGTATATGTATGCAAAATTTCAGGGATTTCCCCAGTAGAAACCCCGTTATCTCATGCACATCAATATATACACCTTCGGTGCTATATGAATGACATTATTCATATTCTGAATAGGATTTAACGCCATTCTTGAACCAACATGCTAATGATAGTATTATATTTAGTACATATTCATATCATTATCGTCTCGAGTCGTAAACTCCCACGGCCTAGTTCCTTGAACATACTATAGCGACACTATCGTATTCAAAAATGTCTAGATAGTGTTTTAGGAGTTGTTAAAATGTCGATTATATCGTATAAATAATATTGATGCATCTGAAAATATTTGAAAGGGTAAGTACGTGTACTATACCGGGTACGGATACCCTTAATACAAACAACAAGTTTAAGAACTCATGGATCTTTTATGGTTTGCATACCGGGTATGCGTACTGTTTTCGGTATTAAAACCAACAGATATTTTTCGGTTTGCATACTGGGTATGCTTACCGTTCCTGGTTCACGAGTCATAGACTTTTTGTGGTATGGATACCGGGTATGCGTACCACAAAGTCGTTGCCGAACTATAGCTACGCCGGTACGTGTGTTGCGTACATGTACTGTGGCTCCGGACTCATAACAGTTTTCCAGGTATGTGAACTTGTATGCATACTATCCTGTATCCAGATTAATAGTAGTTATATATCTCTATAATAATCAATTCGAAACATTCTCGAATAACACTAATGACACATATCACTGTTCCAGGATATTTTCAAATGATTAAATCTTGAATCATAATTTAAGTCATGAACAATAAATTATTCTTAACCAAATTTATCAAGTATGAACAAATGTTCTTAAGCATAAATAGTTATATTTCGATAACAATATTCAAGATAAAGTTGACTCGAAATTTCTGTTATGCATTAACTGTCTAATTTAGTCATGCGACAATGTGTCATAGATAGAAAGGTGAAAACTTGAGAAATATGTGGTTCAGTCTTCACTTACCTTTTGATGTTGAAGTTCTCCAAAGCTCCAGTTGATCTTCGCCTTCAAACGGTAGAACGCACAGATATCTGATTCTCACCTACACAATTTTATCCTAATCTGAGACTTGACTAAATGTAGACTAGAAATCAAGATATAGTTTTGACAACTAAATTTTACAACAAGCTTGAGATAGCAACACTTGTGACTTCGACCTAGCAATGCTCTAACAATATTGCTTATTTTGTGAGATTTGTTCTCTGCTATCATATTCTGGTGTTTAGTACATATATCTCATATTTTCTCATAGGTTAAGCTCTTAACTCTTGCAAAAGAGGAGTAAAATATTTTGAGAATGGCAGTTTTGATCTCTCCCCGATTATACTTTTGTGAATAAATTGCGACAGGATTCCTAAGATGTTCTCTAGGGATCGACTTACTTCTTTGATTGCGTCGGCGACAGGGAGTGGTGAACTTTAATCTCTATGTTCGTGCATAGCTAAAGAAGTCATAATTCTTATGTTGAGTAATATCGCTCTTATTATTCTCTTGTTCGTAACTGGCGCAGAGAATAAATTTTTTGTCGATGATTATTTTTCTCACGAAAATCTTGTATCTCAGTGCCTCTAACATTGAGATCGTTATTTTTAACTTCTTTGTTCGTAGCAGGCGAGAAGAGAGAAAATATGTTGGCGAGTAAATTTTTATGTACAAGGATATTTGTTAGCGAGTAAATTCGTAGCATGCGAGAAAATACTTATTTACTTTGTTCGTAACTGGCGAGTAAATTTGTATGTACAAGGAAAATCCTTATCTTGTGATTAGAGTTAAGGTCGCCCATGTTGTTCTTTAGAGAGTGGCATCAAATGGAGGAGAGTTCTTCTGAATTTGTGTTTGATGGTAATATCTTTGTTGGAGAGCTGATTTGTAATTGTAGGAGATTCTCGTACCTTTATATCTCCTTGACGCGAACTAAGTTTACTTGGTGAAATCATCCAAACTAAATATTGGTATGTGTTCTCTTGTCTTGGATACTCTTTTGATATATTCATCTTGATCCCGATTTTTCGCCATTGCCAATTTTGTTGACAAAAAGGGGGAAGCATTATTAATTAGTATCTTAGTATCTTACTACAATATATATGGCTTTTCAGAGCATCATGTAGGGGGCGGTGGATTATTATCCATAGGTCTTACCTATTTTGCAAAAGAAGAAAGTATAGACTAAGGGGGAGAACATATCACCGCAGTATTGCTTCGCAGTTGTGGTGCAATTAAACTTTGAGGAAGGTAACAATACTATGTTTTTGTATAACAACCGATGAGTAGAGTGTGATTAACGCATTCTAGCAAAGCTCTTCTTAAGTATTCTCATAAGTTGTTATCACTACGGATCTTCAACAACAAAGGTGCTAAACAAATACATGCAGAACCATAGAAGATTAACAATTAACAATTTATTATCTCAAACAATTACTCATAAAATACTCAAAACCATATTGAACCCAATCTCAGGTTTTGGAGATAAAACGTTTAAAATTAATTATGCGACTCTCGTCGTTACACAAAAATATAACCTCCTTCGCTTATAAAAGATCGGTATAAACTACCCAAAACAATTAAAATGAAGCATTCATAGAAGAGAAATTATTAGTCATGAATAGCACAAATAAAAGAGTAATTATTGTCTAAGAAATAAAACTATTAATAGTACATATCAAAAACGGCTTCCTCCAAAACCCTAGAGAATAAATTAGCTACTCATATGAAGAGATATGGAAGAAAATCGATTAATCATTGTATTAAAAATAATGAAAATTGCTTACAACGATTTTGAATCGCTAATGACCTCCAGTGACCAAAGCAGTACAGTTACCACAACTCTATTGCGAGTGGAACCGTAAACGATAGATACTACTTGTTGTTGAATATAAGATCGCCAAGGATTTGTTTCGAGAGTCAATGTTCTTCGTTCTTCTTCTTCAATGGCAGCAGCAGCAGAATTGCTGTAGAGCTTGATTTCTTCGTTTGTAGCTCTTTGTTCTATCCAAAACTCTCTGTCCCCCTTCTCTGACATCCGACCACCCATTTTATACACAACAACGACTCCAAATCTTCTCTTTAATCCCGTATATTCTCAATTATTATTTTTTTCCTTTTTACAGGAAATAATTCCTTTTAAATCTCTGTCACGTTGTTTTCTCTCATCTACACACTCCAACACGATGGATTCACGACATATATTGATTCAAGCTTAATCCAGATACATGCCAACCTCAGATAAACTCGGGAAAAGTATACCAACCCCGTGAATCACTTTGTTCTCTGTTTTCTTGAAACTACGTGGACTTACCCTTTTTTTCTAGAATCAAAACTAATTACCATCCCTATTTCGGTCAAACATGTTAATCCTAATCCAGTTCAAACCAAAAATCGGGTTAAATCTCAACCAAATCACTTCACAGGAGTCTTCGTATTTTCAAAACCATTTTCCCTGTTTTGCTTCCAATCAATTATCTAGCCCAATTCAGTTCATTCAAACACACATGCCAGCAATCTTTTATCCAGTCAATCAATCCCAATTAGTTTCAGCCATTTAGTCTCCCAAAATCGTGTCCAAAATTCGACCGTAAAATCTGCCAGTTGAACACTCGTTTTCCCGCCAATTTCACATTTTCAAACGAAGAGGATGAAGGTGCCCCTTAACAGATCTGCTGGAGTGCCGATAGTAATTAGGGTGTCCCTTATCCACTGTTGGGACCTCTTTAGTACATGCCCTGGTGGGTGCGAATAGTAATTTTCTGAGTGCCTTTATCAACTCCTTCGGGTGCCTTTAACACATTTTTGGGGTGCTTTCTCAAGGGGTGCAAAACACCACTTTTCGAGCCAATTTCTCTGCAACAACACCTACAAATACATAAAATACCAAAATAAGTACAAAAATGAGCACTAACAATACACACAATTGAGATCAAAATAGACACATAAATGCGTTTATCAAATACCCCCAAACTTATTATTTGCTAGTCCCGAGCAAATTTAATCCTAAGTCACTGTCGCAGGCATCGCGATTACACTTAGCGTGTGCAACAAGCCTTTAAACCCCTAGGTGGCCCTAGTGGCCGAGTTATAGTCTCGAGAGGGTTTACAAGAGGTGTACCCACAAAACCTTTACTCTAGACCCTAGCTATCTGTGAAGAACTCAGGAATGACACTAAAGAATCTCCTTGGTTGGCATACTCTCATTGATCACAAGAGAAAGTACCCTGATGCGAATCATATTCATATATATAAGTGACAGAGTTCTACTCAGATAGTCACACTATGGACATCAATAATCGGAATCACTCAAATGAATAGATTAAGAAGATGGATTATAGAGATAAATAGTTCAAAACGATGTTGTATAAGGTGAACGGTGTTTCCAATATCTGTCTGAAGGCCTCCGCCAAGATGAACCTATGAATCCTAATGGATTGAGATACTGGCCTGGACTAATATCAACACAACTTGGCATATACAAGGGAACCCGCGGTCGATAATCTTAATTCTAGATCAACTCAACTGGCATATACAAGGGAACCAGTGGTTGATTTTATTGCACAATAATAAACTTTCATTTTTTTCATTTTTTTTAACTGCATGATTTGATCTTTTGGATCCAAACGCATGGTTCTTGTTAGCAGATTACATGATAGTTCCCATGGATCCTGCATTCCATGCTTGTTTAGGCGACGGAGACAGGGAAAACACACACATATTGCTATCCAAGTGTTATTTATTTATTTATTTATTTTTCGCTTGGTCTGATTGGTCTGGCCTCTTTATTATTTTAGTAACTCAATCACTCTATTTCATCCCGGCAGTGGTAACAATTCGATGTTTTGTGCCCCACCAAATCACTTAGAGAAACATATAATTTTTCAAATAAAATAAAATAAAAACAGAAAGTAGTGTGATAATTCCCTTCTAACACATGAACTCTGTGTTATTGGGATCCTCAACTCATACAACCAAGATGTTTCCATCCACTTAGATTGGTTAGTGTCACCCTGAAGCGGCAAAAATTTCTAGGCTTTAGAGTTTAATTAATGCAACTAAAAGTTTCTCCCATACCCCCAAACTTAAATCTAACATTGTCCTCAATGTTCTAAAGATAAAATTAAAAGCATGAACAAGGAGAAATTGTTACCATTTGAATCAAAAAGTTAAAGAAAGATATTACCGTGTTGCATGAGCATGAGTTACCTCCCAAGTAGTTATAAGTTTAAAGTCTTCAGCCAGACGTCAAATACCACAAAATGGCTAATTACCTTTCAAATCATATATCAATAGTCGAAACAATTGTGGATCAACAAAACCAAATAAAACTGCCATAATTATGAAACAACTGCACCGGATTAGAAAAATGAACAGACATAGCACAACCATATCTAAAACTTCTTGCAAGACAACTGGGTTTTTCTGCGGCGCCCACTTGGGCTTCATATGAGTGTCTTGACAAATAGATTCATTCGAACGACAGGTCTCTAATAGCTGGATTTCCTCCTGGACAGTATCAGGAGGATCGGGTTGTGGAGTCGGAAGAGACTCAAGTAATACCTCAGGCACACTAGGCTCGATTCCCAAGTTAAGGACTTTTAATGGGGATACTTGACCATCACTACCCCCAAACTTAGGGTAATTAGTATTCTCAGACAAACCTCTAACTATTTCTTGAATTTCCGGATCCTCAGAGTCTTTAAAATACCCAATAGCTTCTTCTAGTTCAAGAGTTTGGTTACCTAACGGACTTAAGAGAATCTCATCAAATTACTCAAAAGAATCATCAAATAGAATGTCGTCCCAATTATCCTGAACTAGATCTTGAACTAAAGTGCTAATCATATTCACTTCCTCTAATTCATCAGAAGGTTGTCTAGTATCATTAAATACATTTAGTTCAATGGTCATATTACCAAAGGATATGTTCATAAGCCCGGTCCTACAGTTGATGACGACATTAGTTGTGGCTAAAAATGGGCGACCTAAAATCACCGGTATTAAAGCACTGGGGTCCTGAACAGGTTGAGTATCTAGAACAACGAAATCCACTAGATAAATAAACTTATCAACCTCAATCAGAACATCCTCTATGACACCACGAGGGACTTTGACAGATCTATCAGCTAATTGCAATGTCATTTTACTCGGCTGCAACTTTCCAAGACCAAGCTGGGTGTACACATGTTACGGGAGTAAGTTAACACTAGCTCCTAAGTCAAGTAATGCCTTATCAACCATGTGATTACCAGTCGTACAAGATATGGTGGGGCATCCGGGGTCTTTATACTTAGGGGTTGTTTAGTTCAAAAGGATTGAACTTACCTGACCAGCTAAAAAGGCTTTCTTATGGACATTAAGCTTACGCTTTCTTGTACAAAGATCCTTAAGGAACTTGGCATAGGCAGGCATATGCCTGATTTCTTCTAGTAATGGAATGTTAATGTTCACTTGTTTAAATATTTCCATTATTTCGTTGAAAGTCGACTCTCTCTTGGTTGGAGCTAATAACTGTGGATATGGGGCTCTAGGCACAAAGGCACTTTTATCAGGAACCGCATTGGACTCTTTAGAGACTCTATCAGTCTCTTCTGTTATTGGCTCTTCTTCATTAGTAGAAGGTGTAACTACAGTGTGTCCACTATCAGGCATGGATACCTTATTGTCTACCGTTTTACCACTTCTAAGGGTTGTTATAGAGTTCACATGATTGAACTCTTTCTCTCTAGAGGATACTTCATGAATTCCTCTGGGATTGGGTAGTGGTTGATTGGGGAACTTTCCCTTTTCTCTTTCGCTCAAAAACTCTGCAATTATACTAACCTGATTTTTTAGCTCTGAAATAGCCTGAGATTTTCCTGTAAACCTTTCTCAACCGTTTGCTTAAACACTGCACTATTATGAGATAAGATGGTGAGAGACTCTTCTAAGCTCATGATTTTTTTATCCGACAGGTTCTGATATTGATCTGGCCCTAAATGATTCTTAGTATACCCAAAACCCGAGAGAATCTAAGAACTGCTAGGATGACCTTGACTCTGGCCCTTAGACCAAGAAAAATTAGGGTGGTTCCTCCAACCAGTGTTATAGGTATCTGAATATGGATCAAATATCTGACGGTTTTCAAAATTAGAGTTGTTATAAAGAGCATGGGCTTGCTCTTCGTATCTAGCATGGTGTGACCCTTGATTCATTTCTAAGGCCTCTAGACGCCTAAGAATATCAGACCCATAATCAACTCTATTGACCCTATGGATATGATTTCTAGGTATTTCTGGTTCTCTCATTGAGGTCCATTGCCTAGTTTTCCCAGCTAACTCGATGAACTCGTCAAAACATTCATCTGGGTCTTGATGGATAAATTCTCCACCACTAATTGTTTCAACCTGCATACGGGTTTCACTATCAAGGCCCTCATATAAAATTTGGGACAAGTGGGCTTTTTCAAAGCCGTGATGTGGACATCGGTATAACAATTCACTAAACCTTTCTACATAATCATGAAGGGATTCACCTAATTTTTGCTTAAAGGTTTGGATAGACTGTCGAACAACAGTATTCTTATGGTGTGGGTAGAATTTCTTAACAAATACCTCTACAAGACCATCCCAGGTGGTAATTGTTTTAGAGGGGGTAAAATGATACCACTCTTTGGCTTTCTCATCGAGAGAGAAGTGAAACAAACGTAACCTAAGCACATCTTTGGAGACATTTGGATAGTTCATTTCAAAGTCTCTTATGTGGGTATACGGGTTCTCATTCTCTAATCCCCTAAACTTACGAAGCATGCCAATTGTCTCAGGTTTTATATCAAATTGGGTCGTAGAAGCTGGTAGAACTACACCTGGGTCACGTATTACTCTAGATGGGTTCAAACGATCCCTAAGGGTTTTTACCGGGACCTCCTCATCATTTTCATTAACCATTTCGACAAAAATAGAAGTATCACCTAAATCCGTGTAACGGGTTGGACTCAAATTAAAAAGGTCGTTATCATCAAGTCTATCTCCTACTCGTTTCCAACGACGCATACACAAGTAGAAACACTAGTGGTAACCAAAAATTTGTGCACATGCAAATGCTGGGGTTCACTAATTTAGGTAAGCTTGGGTTACCTTTAGCAATATATACCTACAGTCAAAGACTGGTCAACGGTACATGGATAAGGCTTGTGGTGTTTCGGATGATAACGCCCATAGGGTTCACCGTACTAAACCACGTGTTTTCCTAAAATCAGTGCCAGACGGAAATGCAATTGGTGTGTGCACGTGTATTTTTTAAAATAAAATAAAATAAAAGAACGAAATAAAATATTTACAAAGAAGGAAATAAAATAATTATGTACAAATTAAAAAAAGAAAAACTAAAAAAAACTAATACTACCTTATTTACAAAAATAAAATCTTGAGTACGCTACTTACCTTTTTGGTAGGAAAATCCACAATAAATGCGAAATAGAACCTGCACAACAAAGACAAGACTATACCCAAAGTAAAATAAAAAAAATAAAAAAAAAAAAAACGCGTAGAGATGCAAATGCCAAACTTAGGGTGTCAATCGAAAACTTGGGA
>JAJJWW010016594.1:0-43551 GCA_023531295.1 Papaver armeniacum
GCCCAGGGTCACTTGAGAAAAATAGTTCACTTTCTTTTCCACTGTCATAAAATCTTATCTCACCAAAGGAGAAGAAGAAAAGTAGAAAAACAATGGAATATATATCAACTTCTAGTTTTACTCCGCAACACCCTAAAATTACTTCACTCCAAAACAACTTTAACTCTTTCTTTGTAAACCCTTCTTCTTCATCATCATTATCATCTTATAGTTTGATTAGAATCTGTGTAAAACCTCTCAATCCAATGATAAGAACAAATTTACCCTTAAATGTAGAAGTTCAGAGTATTTTCAGAAACAACCACAGAGATACACAAAACCTTCCGAAGAAACATTTAGTTCACAAGCTTTAGGAGGTTTGAGACTTTTTCTCATGTCATTTTTTATGTTTTTACTGAATTTTATGGGGTGCTTTTTTATGGGTTTATCTAACTGGGTTTAGGGGTTTTTGGATTCTTGCAGCTGCAACAAAGGTTTTTGTTGGTCATTCTATCTATAAAGGGAAAGCAGCTCTTACTGTAGAACCCATATCACCAGAATTTCTTCCTTTAGAGGTATGCCTTTACAATTTCATCTCTTTAAACGACATAATTGTGAAATTTAGGTGTGAACGTCAGTCTTTCTGTGTTTTTTTTTTTTTTTTTATCATTTGCTGTTTTGTGATTGCAGTCAGGTGCTTATAAGCTATCGAAAGAGGGGTTTGTTCTACTTCAGTTCGCCCCTGGTGTTGGGGTCAGGCAATAGGGGATTGGAATAGGAAGCAGGTTGGTGTTGTCCTCCCTCAATATTTTTTTAAAGTTTCTTCCTTGTGAATTGTGTTATATTTCTGGTGAATTGTGTTATATTTCCAATGAATTTGGGTGAGAAATGTACATTAGGGTGTGCTTTAAAAAGAAAGACGGCAATGTATCCTGTAACTTTTTATCACTATGAAATGAATGCAGATAATTAGAAACCTAAGGTACCTTCATAGTGAAATCTGTGTATACTCATGACACTTGCTGCCTATATGTATTATCCATAACAAGGACATTATATTTTTGTTTCCATACTAGACTTCAACTGAGTTTTCTTTAGATCTTTCTATTTGGGAATTGGGAGTTCTCTTAGGTCTGTGAAGGTTATCGGTTTTTAATCTTCAGCCTTCGTGTATATGAGTTGATCTTAAGAGTTGAGAGCCATTCTGGTTCTTTATCAAGCACTGGAATGCTTTAGTTTCACCTGTGTGCATATTTCTCGTTGTTCCTAAAGATCCGTGTTTATCCAGATTGCTGCACTGTTTCGTGACTCATTTCTACCGTATTTATAATGTGGATTCAGTAATGTCCGTAATTGTTTCTAGTCATTGCAACCTGTTAAAGGCATCAGTTTCTCCTTTGATTTCGGTGTTCCATGCTTAAAGAATCAGTATGTCTTGTTAACTAATATATAAATATTTCTTGTTGAATTTTTGTGCAGGTATTCTCTCTGTCAGTGACTGAGATTGCAGCTTTGATGAACCTTGGTTTAAAGGATTCATGTGAATTCTTCCATGATCCATTTAAGGGGAAAAGGTGTGTTAGAACTCTTCTTTTCATATTGATTATTGTTTTCCTGCTTCCAGTAAACAAGCTACACTTGTCATTAAATTGATAGGTTGGTTGCTGAGTAGTGAAAAACGGTTTGTTGTGGTCAAGTCATAATAGTCCTATAAATTCAAGCATTTTTGGAGTTTCTTACTTATATATCAACTATAATAACAAAAAGAAAAGAAATTGAGAAAATTGGAGCTTCTATTTATCTCTAAGATAAGAAAAGAAAAAGAAATGTTTGAAACTAGTCTCTAAAAAAGTCTTTGGCTTTTATAAGGTCCTTGTTTAAATTTGAAGTTTGTCTTTCTGAGCCACCATAATGGCATGAACAAGTTTCTATTAAAGAATTACTCGAATTCTTATTCTCAACATTGCTAATTAGGTTACAGGGAATATCTGTGGAAGTAATATAACTTGAGAGATGCCACATGCTAGATTTTGTCATAATTTTGTCTAGCAGAGATTAGTGATTAAGTCTTACCACTGTAACTCTCATGGATACATTGCCTTCATTTTTTTTTGCACTATACTGTGCAGTTCCTTCTCAATTAATCAAACTCACAGTTTGGCTCACATTTGAGTATATATGGCATTCATGAGATAACCAAATAGCAAGTCACCTGGTAGTGAACTAATGGTCTTAGGTTACAAATGCAATGCTTATCTGGTGCATGTGTACTTCATCCATCTTTTATTTTTGTTTTTGTTTTTCTGTGTTTCACAAATGATTTAAACGAGAAGTATAAGTGACTTTGAAGTTTCTCAAGTGGAACTGATACATGTGTATTCTGCAGTGAGGAAGGAAAGGTCAGAAAGGTTTTGAAAGTGGAGCCCCTTCCCGATGGATCTGGACATTTCTTTAATCTAAGTAATCTGGTTTACCATGTCTTTTAACTGCACTTAATTGGTGTTGGATGTTTTGCACTTGACCTATGTTTGGTTGTTGGAGTATATGATGGGAAACTGGCGTAGGCTCTTCTTAGGCTCTAAAGGGCACCAGTCCTCTAATTTACTGGCCTGCTCTTTGTTTGACTGTGCCCAAAACCCACCTACTTCTGAGTCGTCATTTGTTTTTCTTTGTTGACATTTAGTCACTTATTTGAATTTGGAAACAATGAATTAGTTATCCCAAGGCGCCTTGGGAGTCTGCAGTGCTGCACTGCTTTGACCTTCACCCTCCTGAACCAAATAGTCACGTGTCACTCTTACATATTATATTAACTTATTTAGCTCTCCAACAGGTAACACTTTCAAAATTCATCGTATCCGTTTTTTTGATATTCATGAGTTTATATTTAAGTGTGACAAAACTGAGACCACCACTTCAAGTAATTGACTTGAAAGCTGTACTAGCTGGAGAATTGGGCCTGCCAGACTCTGGTTTAGAGATCTTTTGAGATCATTACAGTTGTAGATTTAAGAGAAAAAATGGATATTCGCTTGCATTTAGAAAGCAATTAAAATGCAATTTATCTGCGATACAATTTTTGTTGATCGGAACCCTGCTTTTCTTTCCATCGCAGATGTTCAAAACAAGCTCTTGAATGTGGATGAAAACATTTACATTCCTGTTACCAAGGCAGAACTAACTGTTCTAAATTCAGCCTTCAGTGTACGATTCATCCCCTAATTGTTTTGTTTCTGCAAAGCTAGAAAAAAAATGACAAGACCACTTTCAGAATTCGTTATAAATTAGCCACCTTGTTGTTATACAGAAATTTGTTTCTAACATATTTATTTGAGTATTTTGCAGTATATCTTGCCATACCTTCTAGGTTGGCACACTTTCGTGAACTCCGTGAAGCCTAGTGATACCAGCCGTGTCAACAACAACACCAACATGCGTTCTGGAGCTGAGACAGCTGATTTGGAGTGGAGCAAGTAGTAGTGGTATCTCAACTCAGCATCATCCTGATAGGAGGAAAAATTTGAGATGGATAGGCTCAGCCCTGGTGCTGGACAAGCTTTTGGGAAGAGCAAGTAGCAGTTTTCTACTCAAATTTACTTTTGGGAAGAGCTTTACAGTTGTCCAAGTTCCAATTTTGTAAGGCGAGGCATCTGTTTCACCACATTGACATTTGTAACTAACAGCGCATGGATTGATTTGTTTTGTTTGTTTATTTGAGAAAAAAAAGTTAAACTTTTTTGAGAAAAAAAGTTAAAGAATTTGTATCTGACATGAAAAATTAGAGGATACAAGAGGTTTTTTCTTTTACAAGTAGTCTCAGCTAGTATGTCCTCCCAATGTGTCACTAGTTCAAAGCCATTACCCTCTAGTTCCTTCCTCTCCAGATTGTCCAACAGATTGTGAATCTGTGATAGAAAAGTTGGCAAAATTTGTCTGACAGTTCCTTAAGGATTGTCCCAAGCTTCTAAGTTCTAGCTGATCCCGCACAGTAGCTGGACAGTTCCAGTGCACCACCCCATGGCTTGCAAAACCACGCCTATTTTTGCTAGTACAAGTAGCTCTGAATTATCAAAACCACGCCTATTTTCTTTGTCAATATCATACCCATCAACTGTAGGAGAACTAGTATCACCATTTCATTGACATCTATGTAGTTCCACATTAAAATCTCCAAAACTTTAAGCCAGATTCATTCGTTATATGCTGGAGTTTCAGAAATGCAACACAAGAGTTGATATTACATACATCACAGAGTTTTCACTCTACCAAAATGAAATACAAGAATCGAGCAATGTATTTCTAGATTCTGGGTCACAAGTTTCAGAAATGAAATACAAGAGTTTGATATTACATAACCAAGTTTTCACTCTACCAAAGTGAAATACAATAGAGCAATGAATTTCTAGATTTTGGGTCGCACCTGATGCAGGGCTGTGCATCAACACCACAATGACGAATTATGCTTAACTGGAAGATTTTTAGGTGATAGGCCAACATACAGATCACTGAGCAGGTCAGTGCCAAATTTGGATGTTTTTGTAGTCATGACTCGTGAGGCATATTTTGGCCTACTTAGGCCATTTTAGATCACACTGCATATTCTGGGCACACAATAACAGAGAATGGAGTGGGATAATCCTCCTTCTATCCTTATTTCTCTATAGGCTAATCACATTCAAAACTATTGATTCCACATAAAACTTGGCTAAGAGTACAAATGAATGCCAAAATGTTTATCCTATCAAAGGATAGGCGATTATATTTCAAGAATGAAATAACAAAGACTCCAAGAAAAAAATAAAAGAGTATTCAAGATTTAAAACTTGAAAGTACTTAATAGAGTGCATTGTTACAAAAAAAAAAAAAAAAAGAGAAAAAAAAAGATAAATCCTAACCTTCAAGCATCCTTTTGACTCTGAGTTTCCAGCTTCAAGTTCTCAACTACATCCGAAACTGAACAACATAATCTAGCTTCAGATGCTAAAGACATGACAGCTCCATTAATGAACCTCAACTCTTCTTGAAACTCGGTATACAATACCAATTTAGAAAAATGTTCGTCCAAAACCAATCCAAGATACTTAACAATTGATTTAAGTGAAGGAACCCAATCACAAGCATTCAGTCCCAATTTCTTACCCGCTTTCGGACACATATTTGCTTGAGGAAACTTCTCATATTTCTTCAACCATTTCCCCATATACTTAATCAAACTCAACATCTCAGTCCCACTCAATCTTGACAAAACATATGATAATGTTAATGAATCAAGATTTGAACTTGCAAATAAATAATGCAAACAAAGCTCAGCTGGTGTAAACCCATCATAAGCAACCATAAGTAATATCGAAGCTTCTTTCGCCAACAAAGACTTGTCATTCCTTCTACTACTACAACTCTCTATAGCTAAATTAGCCTGGTTTTCCCAATCTTGTCTTACACTAATCATATTCTTATTCGAACCTTTAGGTGGAGTAAGAAAGTATTTGAAAACACTCACAAAATCATCAGACTGAATATCCGAAACATGTTTAACACATAAACAAAGCAAATCAGATTTTGTTTCGTCACTAATATCTCAATCAAATCCACACATGTTACTCCTTGAATAATTAGGGTTTTCAATACTTCCCATACCTCCAGCTTTAAAGAAGCTTCCAGTATCAAACTTAAAACATTTTTACCAATAAAAACACCTGATTTTTCTAGCATTAAACAAACAGAACTCGAAACATCATCCTCAGATAGATTAACTAGATCTACGATTTTCTTCAAGAAAGAATGCAAAATCTCAAGAAACTCATCTGTATTAAAGGATTTAGGATTTTTCAGCTTCTTTTTCAATCTTTTGGAGAACTTGTTTCCTGATTCGATGATCTCTGTGTCGGTTTCTGAAACCTTCCATCCCTCAACACGTTTGATAAGTTTAGTATCGTCTGTGTCATCTTTTGCAGCTTTCAAATCGCTGAGAATCGGAATTGCATTTAAAACTATTGGGTATTTTGATTCGAGTGAAGTTTCAGAATCAGCAGCGGCGGCGGCTTCTTTGATGAGGTCTAGTAACGACATCTCGGTGGATAAAATGAAGACGCGAATGATTTTCTCTCAAAACTTGAAGACGGAGAGAGTAGAGGCTGGAAAAGAAAGACAGCTTTGAGAATTTAGGGTTCTGCGGAAAGGAACTTTTTCTCAGGGTTTTAGAATTACCAGCGTGTAACCCGTGCTACGCACCGGGAACCCGTGCTACGCACCGGGGCTGGTAGGAACTGTCGATTTATGTGGCGGGGCTTCGCCCCGCGCCCGTTACCCAAATGCATTTAAATAGCTGCAAAAAAACTCTTGATTAGTCCGACTATTTTTAGTGGATACTTCAAACTATATTTTCAGGAAGAATGCTATATGTATAGTTTAAAATGATTTGCACAAAGCGAAAGTATGAATTAATTCTAGATATATCCATTATGTACACCTTTGACAATAACAACTAAAAGCATCAACTAAATCTTTTATATATTGAAATAGCCTAAAATTTTATTTGAAATGTAGCCAAGCTTGAAAGGATTTTCAAACATTGTTGGTTGATCAATTCTCATCATGTTCACCATTATCCATCCCGCACCATCAAAGGAATAAAAATTAAAAACCTAATTTCTTTTAAATTGTTTGGGTCTGGTCTAAATCAACATGAGAACAAAGCTTAAATTAGAAACCACACAAAGTATAATTGAAGCATAAATACCATCTAATAGTTTAATAATTGTAATGAAATCCATTTAATCAAAAATTGTCACAACTTAAGCCTAAAATTGATTATCGTCCCTAAATAATTACAATGAAATTCATTTAATTCAAAATTGCCACAACTTAAAATTAAATTTGATTATAGTCCTTGAAGCCTAGAATTAAATATAATTAAATTGTCACAACTTAAAATTAAATATGATTAAATATGATTCATTTGTGTGTAATTTTTCCCATTGTGTGATGATTTCTTTCTGGTTGGATTAATCAGCGACGCTTCTTATTTGTGTTTCTTGTTGTACAACTAACATTTATGAGTGATTTATTTCTCGCTCGCAGAACTCTATTGTTGCCTAAAAAGAAAGAAAAAAGCATCAAAATCCCATGTACTAACCAACAAAGATAAATTGGTAATATAAAAATACACGGAGCGCAAATGCACAAAGCTTTCACTTTCTTAGATTAACTGCTAAATGAGGGGAAAATCTGATAATAGTTTAAGAATAAATAAACTTTTATTAATTTAAGTATAATACATTTATTTTCATATATAAATTTTAATATGGTGTGGTGGTTCTCAAAAACAACGCCAACCACTTGAAATACATAGTCAACAAATGAAGAAAATGAAGAAAAATAGTTACATAACCGGATGACCCTCTTCATGGGTTTGTTTTCTATTGCTCCACCAACAATCTCGGCGGATGCACCTTACTCGAACACTGCATGATCAAAACACCTGCAATTTCTAGAAAAGTTTAAACAGATCAGAGACAGTTTGGCAAATTTAACAAATAACTATCTCCTCGGATGATATTGTGTATAAATTTGCCTTACTTCTCAAAAACATATATTCTCATTTGTTTCCAAGTAAGTAGACTATTCTCAACCTAATCCAAAATATTTGCTCTGCCACACACTTATCAGTTTCTTTGGTCATCTGCTTATCAATCTTGCAGCAAAAAATGCTTCCATATATTGGACAAAAAAGAGCACATCCAAATTCATTAAGCTAAATTAACATAAGAACCAAAATTTGCCAACAATAAGATAAAAGCATTTAGCATATACTCCATCAACTTCTTTGACCATTCAGCACCATCAACATGTAAGCTTTTCACTCAAATAAGTTAATATTGTCAATCGTTATAGCCTTGGTGATGTCTAATCAGTGAGTCAATTTTCTAGGAGATCAGATATATCTAATGACAGAAAATAGTTCAATTATTTTTCATCTGAAATATCATGAGGAAAACTTAAAATATAGTCAAGAAATCTTAGAGTTGCCTTCTAACTACGAATATATTTCATAGTTCCAAAATTAACACCAGGCCATGTCGAATCAGTAAGTAGGATCCCACTATTTGCCGATGTTTGTAAGTCGTATTTTCAATTCAAATGATTTTACACTTTACAAACTATAGATGAGTGTAGATGAGAACAGTTTGGGGTTTAAACAGCTCATCAACCAACAACAGATACCTAATCACAGAGTATATTAATATCATTTATTTATGCAAGAATTTTCCTTTTCCTCAAAAGAAACATCATGACTCCACTCTATTACATCTCTAGTTACTTAGGCAGAATCTCATGAACCATATATAGAAATCCAAAAGACCCGTGTTATGTACCGGGTCCGGTGAGAATTGTTGAATAGTGTGGCGGGGCTTCGGTTGCCTTTAATCCAATTATTTCTAATGGATAGGAAAGCTTGATGCCCTTTAGTATTTAAACCTTTTTTTTTTATATATGATTAAAGTTTGCTAGTATTTTTTTTAATTAGTATTTTGTGTTAGAAATACTTAAACCTAGGGCTGCCAACGGGTACCCGATTACCCGGAACCGAATCGGACCCGGGTGTATCGGGTTTAGTTCCTAAGATCGGACCCATTAGTATGTAACCCGTGCTACGCACCGGGACTGGTGGGATCAGCTAATTTAGAGTAGCGGGGATTCGCCCCGCACCCGTGGTCAAATGCATTAGATTATTTTTAAACAGTCTTTGATTAGTTTGATCTTTTAAAGGGATATCAAACTCTAATACCCTTTAGGTATCTAATGATTTGATCTTTCATGTCAATTTTATAGGCAGATATCAAAATAACTAAAAAGAAATTGACTCCCTAGATTTTGAATTTAAAATAATTACTAAATTTGTTTATGAATATTTGCAATTAAACATAATTACATGTTTTTTTTATTAACAAATTGTCATATCCAACGATTTTTATCTGTAGAAGTTTTGAAAGATATATATATCACATGTAAATTTGTGAAATGCAATTTTTAAAACAAAACAAAAAAAGATGTGAAACGCTAGAAGTGTGCATGCAGAGTTACTACGGAGATACCTTTATTTATGTCTATATTTAGAAGTCGATTAATGTGACAGTACTATGTTGAGTACAGTTTTTCGTATGACCTTGTCAGCGTTACATGTTTGTTGGTGATGTTTGAACTGTCTGTTAAACATAGTTCCATGATATAGCTAAATAAGTCTTATCCAAGATGGACACTTTTCCCCAAGAAAGAACGCCATGATAGCACTGTTAATTATAAGATTCGCATCCATTTAGTTTAAAATTGCCACAGTTCAAAAAAATTAAATAATACTGTCAGAGAATAATAATATATTTCAAAAGCGATGTGCCTAAAAATAAATGCTCATGCCATCTGTAATCTCTATTAATTAGTGAACACTTCATTGACTTCTTCATCTATCTCAACCAACGGTGGCATGTTAGGATCCTTCTCAATAATCTCTTCCATATCATCATCATGTTCATCCAGTTCGATCAACGTTGGCATGTCATCGTCATTTTCTATTGTGTCATACTTTTATTTTTTTACCAGGTCGTTCTTAGTAGGTGTCTGGAGTTGTTCTGTGTCAGGAGTTGTACTTACCCGCTCATTTTTGTTTAATAAACATGCTTTCTCCAAAGCATTATCACAATAAAATATCAGCCACCCACGTAAATTCTATTCAGATCTTAATATTACAAATGCAAGCTAATTGGATCTACCATGTTTAGTATTTTATAGATAATAAGTGGACCTTCTACAATAACATGCAAGTTATAAATAACTTAATCTTGTCATTTTTGTATTAGCATACATGAGAAGTTTAAATGTTCCTCGGGACTAACCCATAATGAAATTCCTAGGATTTTTTCATTTCTTATTCCCTATTTGTTATTATCCAGGTTACTATCCAGGATTTGATCATGAAGGCCATTTGGTGCCGATGTCCTAGTACCAAATACGACATTAGAAGTTTAAAACTATTAATCTGGTTATTTGCGACATAAAAGATGGAGAAAGGCAAAAGTAAAATATTATCTTTGATTATCACATTATGAAGTCCATCACCATGAATCAAACTCTTATACCTACAACCAAGAATTGTGCTTATTTTTGGTAGGAATGTAGAATCTTATAAGAGGAAAGTATAGTCAAAATATTAGATTTACATTCATTGTCGTTTGGAATTTACGGAGAAAATGGCGCAAATCATGTATGATAGTGTCCATGGGTCCTTCCTCAAATTTAGATATTCTTGTTTTCGATTATTACCAAGTTAAACTTAGAGATTCGGGTTATAGAACAGTTCATAAGCTGAAAAATATAAAATAAAAATAGAGTTGCATGTACCATACCCTTAGCCTCCCCAATATCCGCAACAAAAACGTCATTAGCTCCTCCAATTTTCTGTCCCACTAAACCCCTTCCTACAAACTCATAAGTCCTCGCTTTCATTTTTATACACGATTTACGTTGCTTTGCCTGAAAAAAATCATCCATTAGATAAAGAGGCCGCTATTACTGAATACATCATTTCTAGAATATCAAAGGTTAACACTCTAGTCCGTCTCTCACCGCACATTGAGAGATCGATTTCCATCTCACTCTAGTCCATCTCAATTTCATTATAGTATGAAACCGCCATACTATTAATTGTGTTTTGTTGGAACTGTTGACTCTGTGTGGCAGGGCTTCGTGCATGAAATTTAATTGTTTTCTTGATGTATATTATTTTCAATTAATCGGGAAAACAGAAACCATTTGTTAATATATTGTGGGAATAATTTATTTTATATGCAAGAAAAATAATAATAATAATGATAATAAAAATAAATATTCTTATTATAATTTTTTTAACATACTCGTACAATATGAAATACAATACTAATTTTCTAATTCATAGCAAAAGAAAAAAACAAAAGGATGCAAAATTATCCTTCCACCCTGATAATATGATAGAAATCATTTATTATTATTATGTCTTTGTAGTTGATGTTTGCCCTAATTTCTACTTTTAGTTAAACGAAACAACGAACGATTTCAAGGATTAATTTGCAATCACATCAGGTCAATATGATATAATATTATAATTCATATGTTAATTTATTTTCTTTCTCTTTTTGGTGATGATTTATACGATACTTAGTTAATTAGTCGTTTCACTAAATCACTGCGTATATCATATATATATGTTATTATAAGGTTTTTTGTATATATATATATTTTTTTTTGTGGTCTAATATTCAAAATATGTTTGTGCGAAAACAACAATATAATCAATATTTGACAAATGCTATAATTAGAACAATTAGAGCAATATACAATCATATGAAAAATAAAAAAACATTAATCAGATAGTGAAGCATGATTAATGATTGGACAGGCATTGGACCTTATTGGGGTTTCTCCATTAGTAGGCATTGGACACGGTTCTTTCACAGTTGGACATGCAGCTTTGAGAGCGGCCTCGGGTAAGATAGTGAAGCATGAAAAAGCGTGTATTGATAATGGACATGCTTTTATCCCTTTTGTCTTTGACACTTTTGGGTACCTGGCACCAGAGGCGGTTGGACTTCTCGCGAGAGTTCAAAAAATCATGCACGGTAATGTCATGACTCCTGATTCGAGAGAGTTTGTGTTTAAGGGGATAGGGTTTGCTATTCAAAAAGGGCTTGCGGTGCAGCTTGTTGTTCGCTTGCCTGCCATCTAATTTGTTAGTTGAATATTGATAAACATTAATCAGATGAAAAATAAAAAATAATTAAAACGGGAGGATCCTGATAATTCTCAGGCTATCTTTTAATTTCGACACCAATTTTATGTATAGAATCCAAATGATAGCGCATTTGAAGCTAACATTTTGATAATATGTCCAAATGAAGCAATTCCAATCCAACCTCAATAGAAAAAGCTTTTTATGTTGTTTGGTCAACCGGTTTGTATCCTGCCCGATTATTTTAGTCAGCATATAAGTTAGTCGGGGCTTACAAAACAAATATTTAAATATCCAGGTCATAATATCGTGTTCAGTTAGCCGGGTATAGTAATCGATACCTACGGTCCCGACCATTAGAAACGGCCAGTGCGTAGCTGGGGTCTGCAGTCCTAATGTTTTATTGGTCCGATCAGAGGTCTCGAATGTGGATTAGAAAATATAAGATTTAACATAGTCCTAATTGTGATTTAGTTGAAATGTAGCGATTGGACGTATATGTTAGTCAGAGCATGGGGCCCGATATTTGTTAATCGGGTCAAATCATCCTGGACTGTCATTAAACTATTCTGGAAACTAATATTTGCCATTAAGGTTAGTTGTTTTTAATAAGCAAATTAAGTTAATCAAGAAATCTATAATTATATTAAGATACAAACCTAGTATTAATTATGACAAACTTAAGGTTAGACGTATTTAATAGCCGTGTTAGCTTTATCTTTGGTCGCGACATAATCTCGGCAGTCCAAAGTAATAAAATCTCAGCCGTCATAATACAAATGCAAATGATTAGTTTAGTGCAAATGTATTGATTCTTGCAAACGTTAAGGTGGAAAAATTAAGTTGGAGTTTTAGTCCAAGTGATTTTAATATACACAGATAGAAATTTCACGGTAGGACTCTTTGGAGTTTGGCCCAAAGATAATTTAATAGATGTTGTTCCGACCATCAGACTTAGTTCTGGAGATGCGGTGGTGTACTGATTGTATAAAAACTTACTTCCCATTGAATACGAATTCATGAAAGCAAACATACTACTTACATGGATCCCACAGACCGATTCCAAAAATTGAAAGACATAAACAATACAAAATAATGTACAACCATTATGACCTGGAAACAACATTTCCAGGATTTTGAAATGAAGTCCACTTAGATTGGACATTATTAGATAGGGCATAGGAAGCAAGAGAGTGAGCAGTGTTGTTTACCCTTTTACGTACGAAGTTGAATTCCACCTTGTTAATTGACCTGCCTCGTGCCTTTATGAATCTCCAAATTCTCCAGGGAGAAGAGTACATTTATCCTCGCAAGACTTTCACCACCACTTGACAGTCCCCTTCTATGATAACATTAACATCATCGAATCCAAGCCATATAGCGAGTTCTACGGCGAGTAAAAAACCATCTGCTTCAGCCACCACTGGTTTGTCAGATAATCCTAACTTTGTGCTAGCTCCACAACATATCCCCTCATGATTACGCGCAATGGCAACAGCTGCATAATGACCATCTTTAACAGCCACGTCAACATTTATTTTTATAACGTTTGCTGGTGGAGTTACCCAGTTTGGTGCATGAGTATTCATTTCAACTTGTTGTTGATTGTTATCTTCCGTTTCATCATCTTCATTGAGACTGTAATATAGATTAAACCAGTATAGTGCAATATTAAGGATGCCCTGCACGTTTAAATGCTCCTTTCAAAAACCATAGAGTTCCTTGCTTTCCATAGTTCCCAGCAAATTGAAGCTCCCAAAGCAAATATGTAGTGACTGTCCTGATGATTGAGCCATTGTCCGATCAGCTGATGTAAGGTAATGTGCTGGTTGTCTTGAAGTCTCAAACCAAGAGAAGACGCAAACCATGCTGTTTACGATATATTACAGTGAATCAAAAGGTGGTCAGTACTTTCCTCATGTGTATTACAGGTTCTGCACATGGTGTCAACTCCTTCCACGAATTTTCCAATTCGCTTTAGAACTCCTAACCCATTGAGTAAAGCTCTCCAGATAAACATCTTGATTGTTGGAGCAATATTTTTTACAGCCCAAATTTTTTTCCAAGGGAATAAGTCTTCGCCAATAAAAGAAGGCTCGCCAGCTTGTTCCATGAGCAGTTTCTGAAATGATTGTGGAGTGAAATTGCCATGATTTGTAAGTTTCCAGATGAGATTGTGACAAACTCAGAGCAAAAATTATTATTTTGGAGACTTTTAGGTCTCTTTATGTCGATGGCCTCCTAATATCTAAAGCCCCAAAAGATAAGGAGGTATGGTAATATCAATACATATAAAAAGGGTTTATATGTTCCAGCAAGAAGTGGATTGGAGAAGGAAGGAACAGTATAGTTTTTGTGTTTATGATTAGTTCTGGATTAATAAATTAATAAAAAGGGTTTACCATACCTCCTTTATCTTTTAGGGCTTTAGATATTAGGAGGCCATCGACATAAAGAGACCTAAAAGTCTCCAAAATAATAATTTTTCTCTGAGTTTGTCACAATCTTCGTTACCTAATAGATTCATAAGTCATTCTTAAGCTTATTACATGTAAAATGATTTAATAAGCTTCCGTAAAAAGGAATTGCATGAATAGGTATGAGAGACTTGGTTTTACTAAATTAGAACCTTGAGGATGGGTTTTACACCAGATTTTTAGTATCAATGACACAAAAAACACATTTAACATAGTATCAAGCATGCTACAAATTCGGTATTAAAAAAAAACAAAGACCACAGGTTTCCACATAAGAAATATTTTAAAAATTCATTATATGAACACAATGTTACCAATACAATTCAGAATCGATAAGAGCAGCACGCCAACACTTGACTCTAGAGTTATTTAGATAAGCATATTACTAACCCACCATAATACTGAATTTTTCTCTTATCCAACTTCTACTCTACTTGACTCTGGAGTTATTTAGATAAGCATATTACACCCACATAAAATTTCGAACAACCATTAGATATGTTAAAAATATGAAATCAAAATTAAAAAATTAAAAATATGAAATCAAATTTTGTTGTTAAGAAAAAATCATCTCAGAACTACCTAAACACCCATTAATTACCCAAGTCAAAACTAAATAGCTAAAGAACCAAATAATAAATATTTTTTGGTGCAATGTAAAGCTAGTGGTTTCCTGGCCATCTCCCTAGCTCATCTGGTTCATTCATTATGCTATACTCCATGCATCACCACTACGTCACCTTTCCCAAATTAACAACGTATATATCAGTCAAAAGAAAAAGACAACAGGATTGGGATGTTGTAAAAATGGAGGCACTATCCTAATCATAGCAAATATGGAGATTAAAAAAATTCTCCGCATTGAAGCATGTTATTCATGCAAAATTTTAAGCAAAATTGTAAAAAATTAGCAGGATTTGAATGTTAATCGTATGACCATTTACTTTCCATGACTTGAACACAATATCCTACAAATATGAGGAAAAACTATGAACAGTGGACCATGAAAAGAAATCAATAATAGGAATCAATAAAGGTTTGAAAATTAAACAATATAGGAATAGAAAAAATAGAGACCAAATCAATAAGACAAAGTAATACGTCGGGAATGAGGTTTTTTAAAGGAAAACATAGGAAACAAAATTGAAGCACATTCTACAAATAGGGAAATAGAGAAAAGAGATGCCATGCTTTAAGCTGAATACTTCAAGGACAATCTAAACAAACCTGGTTGGATATAATTACGTTTAAATATTAGGACAAACTCAAACTCGTAATCAATTAATGTACAACCATTAAAGGGGGAAATATACTCACATTCTGATCCATAAGATGAAGCTCAAGACTCCATACTCGCCCACTCCTCGTGTTTTCACATTTCCATACCTTCAACACCAATGCTTTCACGACTTTATTAGCTGTCTTATCTGGTTCGAGATTGATGAATGGTGTGTAAAATCCCACAGCAGAAGACTTGTTAGCCACTGCTACTAACCTTGTTTATGAATCTTCATCGCTCCTTGATGATGCTTATCACCCATTGAACGTACGATATTAATTGATTGATTCTTAAAAACAAAAATAGATCTGTTGATAGTGCAAACAAAAAGGATAGAGGATAACAGAGTTGGTGTCAAAGTTTTTGATAGTGCAAACAAAAAGGATAGAGGATACCAGAGTTGCTGTCAAAGGAGAGAGTTAGCGTTCAATCCTGTGCACTTCTTGTGATGATCTGCAAGATAGACGATTCGAATTCAAGGGTATTAATGATAATTTCCTTTTAACTGAAATTATCTTTTACAGAAATAACAAACCAACTTTGCTAGTTCAGTATGCATGACTAAGAAAGTGTAGATATGAGTCAAGATTGTTACCATGAAAACTGATAAATATGAAACTCCAAAAAATGTAGACATGTAAACAAATATCGGAGATGAGAACGGACATAGAAAATAATGGTCTCCTATACTCTCAGCAATTCTCAGCAAGGATGTTTTGCAGAAGGATATTTTATTTGCAGCATGAAAAGAAAAAGCCAATAAATACTCATACACAAAAAATGTAGACCTGTGACCTAATTCATTGAAATCCCGTCCAGTAAAACATAAGAATTATAAATCTCTAAAATAATACATAGGAATACCGCACTACCATTGCGCCACAGGTCTGTGGTCTAAGAGACTTGTCTTAGAATGGTCAGATCCACAGGACTGACGTAGTAACTGTTCAAACATAGGTAAGTGGAACAACACAGAAAATGAGACGGTAACTCTGACCAGTTGTACCTCGTGAAGAAGGCATCTTTCGTGGAACATTACTATGATTGATACTAAAGCTTAAATGAATCATACAAACCAAATACCATACAC
The DNA here is from genome assembly GCA_023531295.1 of Papaver armeniacum. Taxonomy (NCBI): domain Eukaryota; kingdom Viridiplantae; phylum Streptophyta; class Magnoliopsida; order Ranunculales; family Papaveraceae; genus Papaver; species Papaver armeniacum. The sequence continues at coordinate 16,584 of JAJJWW010016594.1, forward strand.
ATACCAGTCCCAAACAAACACCAAAACTGAACAGTTTAATTGCAACACTAAAATTTGTACCTAATTCTCTAAGTCATTTCCACGAAAGTACAAAATCGATACGTCATTTTTCCAGTTCGAAACTGATAGCTATTATCCACCAAAGATTCAATAAATTAATCTATATGAGATGATGAGATGATTTAGCAAGATAAAAAAATCAAGTAACTCCAAACCTGAAGCTTAAGATAACAGTAATTCTCAACCCCCAAACTGCAAACAATCAAGTAACTACTCAGTTCATAAGTATGACTGTCAACAAATTAAGAAATTAAGTAACAAATCCCAACATGAAATCTCAAGAGAGCTTGAGACTCTGTAGATACTCATAAAGATGCACTTGGATATTAATATACACATATCTAATGCAAATGTATATACACATAGCTACTCTGGAACATTAACCTCCTATTTTATGTCTTTAGTCAACTTCCTAGTACCAGACTTGGAACATAAAAATAAATAGACGACAGAATATCAACATAAAAATGAATTAGATAGAACAACATGCCGTATCTCGTAGCTAGGAGGATATCCTAACGCGAGATCATGTTTAATACAATTTCTTGACTGATTACATAGAAGAAATTATCATTCTCACAGCAGCTAGGGGCACACGCGAGGCTATATTATACTTAACCGGATAGAAAACAGCTCTTATTCTAAAGTATCGCAAGGATCAATATGGACCATAACCATGAAGAGATGAGATATATTCAATGGAACAATAATCTTCACAAACTGCTCAAGATAAATTTTTTTTACCTGTTTAGCTAATTCATCATTATGTTTATATAAGGCTGCATTAGCTTGCATTCCACCATCCTCTAGAAGAGCAAGTAAACAGTCATTCACCTGGGAAACATGTAAGCACCACGTACATGAGTAGTTTAATATACTATATGGCTCCAGAGATGGACGGCATAGATAAACCCCCAAAGAGCAAATATGAATTAGGCAAGTCTATGGCAATATAACATAAAACTGTACTCGTAACTGTGAACAATTCTTTGAGCATCCAGGGTGGGTCACTTTGAAAGAATTAGCAAGTGCATCACTGCCTGCCAATAAACAGTTGTATATTTTTGACAATGTATGAGATGTCTTACAAAATTAGGGTGAGCATTGAAATTTAATAAGTCTCAGCGACACAACAACTGCACAGAGATATCTTAAGTAGCCAAGTAACCAAATATTTGAGCAAATGAGAGGAGCAAATCCCAACCTCTGATCGATCCAGAGACACATCAAACCCACCTAAAGTTCCATGATCCAGTCTGGAAAAGACCCAAGGAGTGGGAAACATACCCAAGGGATGGAATGAATGGTATGCATTCAAATGGTTATAAGCATCGAATATATCCCAGCACCTAGATTGTCCGGCAAGATATGGTATTTAGTAGCAAAAGCACAACAATTATATATATACTCCGTCTTGGCACTTGACACAACCAAAAAAACTGGAACTTGTTTTAAAATAGCAAAGACACGAAACTCTTATTAATGGCTAGGGTTTTAAACCCATGATTAGAAAACCCCATGATTGTTAGATTTGTTTCAATTAAAACTTGACCTAAAATAGCATAGACATAAATCAAATACTAATGGCTGTCTTAAATTAAAAAAAAAAAAAAAAAAAAAAAAGATGGATGTCCTAAAATCGAAATCGATAAGAGAACTACTGAAAAATACCTAATCAGTGTATAAAAAATAAGAACATGCACACCGAATTAAAAAATAGAAGAAAAAACCCTAATCCCTGTCTGTTCCACATAAAAAAAACCCTCACCTACAACATCAAAATAAAGTAAGTAAAATTGACAATTAACAAAAACCTAAAACGTCTCGTCTAAATCAGAAAAAGAAAAGAAACATACCGAATTCCGATCTGGGTCGTTTCCTTCAAAATCAGAAAAAGTTAATAATAAGTGAAATCAGCATTAATATCTAAATGAAATAAAATCTCAACAATTAATACAGTAACTAAAAAACAAATAAAAACATTAGATCGCTATGAAGGTGAAGAGAGTTATACCATTAGGTTTCAGAGAGAAAGAGAAGAGGGGCGGCTAGGATTCCAGAGAGAAAGAGAAAAAAGAGTCGTACCTTGTGGCCGTGCAAAAGCTTATATCTCTGAAACTGGCTGACCGTGAAATTAACCTTTTCATTATTGAATATAAATTTCGTTAAAAATATCGTCTTATTCGGCATGAGACTGAGGAATGGTGTGTAACTGTAAACTGCCCCTGCAAATATGTTAACCAAAAAACGATCAATCAACAATCTAAACACATGTCAAAGAGAAACTTAACACAGGTGCATATCAATGAACACGTCAAAGAGAAACAATCAGCTCTGCATTGTCAAATATATATCGAACATGAATGGTATAAAATTGTTTCAAATTTCCGTATAAAACATCAAGTACCTTTTTAAAAAAAAAAATATGACGAACGATCATGTCTTCTAAAAATAGTAAATTTTAGTTTTGTTAACAAAAATATGGATATATTTCTCGCATTCACAATTCCAGAAGATTTAGAAGATCTTTTGCATTTATGTTTTCGATTTTTATAGAATTGGACGTAAACATAGCATTAACTGCCAATTATAGAATTGATTACTCCATTAATTTCCGATAAAAAAGTTTCATAAAAACTTATTTAAACTTATTTGGGTTGATTTTTCTTCTGATATGAAAATTCTTGGATTTTTTCTAAAAAGAGAATGTTTCGACAATTACCCTAAAGATCTTCTAAGATTTCTTTTTCCATTAATTGCTCATGAAATCTTATCGGTTCCTAACAGGTCTACCCGTCGGGTGACCGCCGGGTATCGGTACCCGAATATTTACTTTTTGCATGTTAAATTCACTTAAAATGGCAAGATTTTCTATAGTTTTCCGTAAATATTTTTCATTTTTCCTTTAAATTCTTACATTTGACATTAATTAGAACATATGCATAGATATAATAATAATTTTATATGAAAAGTTATTAGAATCAAGCTAATATAACAAAATATAAATAGATTATCAAGAAATATAGTTGATTTTTGAGGACCCGATAAATACCCGGACCCGACGGGTATTTAAGATTTTTATCGGGTCGGTCCGGGTCCATTAATTTAGGAACCGGACCCGAAACCGATTAAAATTACCGCTTCCGGTTTCGGGTAGTATACTACCCGGACCCGATAGGACCCGTTGGCACCCCTACTTAAACCATAATGGAAAATCAAATCTAGACACGTATAACCTTGACAATAGCAACTAAAAAGCACCAACCAAATACTTGTATATTTCTATAGCTAAATGTTTTGCATATAACTTTTAAACTAAAAAAAAAAAAACTCATACCGTTATACAAACAACTTCATTGTTATTGTTTGAATTATAGTTAAGATGAAAAAGATTTTCAAATGTTGTTGGTTGATCAATTACCAAAATATCCACTCTTCATCCCTATTGCAGTTAAATCCAGGTTCGTAGGGAATACAACAAAAAAGACACTCACCATAAGCATGTATCAGTTGTTTCTGCAACATTACACTTCAAACATATCTGAATCTCTAACATCTCAAAGAAGGGATTTAGGAATCACTGTGCGAATATATCATTCCCTATAATACAAAAATAATTTGTTAGTTAATTTCTAAAATATTACTGGAAAACTGTATATAAACTTTTTAGAATGTTAGTGAACTTGTGAATAATAAAACACAAAACTTAATACATCTGTTTATGCTTCTAATGCTAATTTACCACATGCCATCCCTAGATCTCAAATTCAAACAGACCTTTGGAGTCTTCCTAGAACCAATGTTTTCACCACCTTTTGAGTCACCTATTCCGGTGAAAGACCATTGATGGTGTAATAAAAATCTGGAGGTGATATTTTGAACCAAAAACAAAGACATTATTAAAGAATAAAGAACAATGTAAAGTAAAGATTAATAAAAGATAACGTTATTATTGTGAACCAAAATGCATACTCTAAAAATAAAATGCAATCGTCGAAGTGCTTCTCAATTCTATCCACCTCCATTTCCCATGTGCCTTGATAGCAAGTGTTGTCACAGCACTGCTTAGTGTTTGCTGCACGGAATAAAACTTAAGGGATAATATCCACTGCAGTACAAATGGGGATCAGACACAATTTTTTAATACAACTATCAAAGGGAAAGAGTTTTAACATATAATAATACACGCCGTAAAGCAAACTATATTAACTCGCTTTTCTGGAACATTTCCACTCTCCCACTCCAAAGGAATATGGTACATGGAATGGGAGAAACAAAATTTTCTCGTGTTCCACTTGATTTCTCATAACCGCCACTCACCATTTTGTTAGTACTAAATACGTTGGTGTGCTATCTTCTCACACCACATCGAGGCATGCCTGTTTCTGCAATTTTTGAATTTTTCCACGACTCATAGGCGCGCCTTAGGCGCTAGGTTTGGCGCCTCGCCTTGCCTAGCGCCCAATACAACATAGCATCCGATACACCTTCACATTTTAAGGCAAGATTTATATAAATTCTCATGGATATATTCAAGTACTTTCAGCGATAAGACACTATAATATTTGTTCAACTATAACTGGTTGCAACATCTTCTATTCATGGGCTACCGCAAAACATGTTTCACTCTTTTGGAGTCCATCAAAATACAAAGGCATAATATATTAATGTTCGGATAAATTAATTAATTTTTTTTAGATCCGTTGATTATGAAAAGAAGAATGCACCATAAACCATGATTACTCCAACTGTGAGTCGTTCTAAAAAAATTAAATATTAAATGGAATAAATTTGTTTGCACTTAGTTTTTACATTATGAAAATCAGACGTTAATTGAATCGACAACTTCTTTTGTAAACCAATTCCAGCACCACCAAAATTATGAAACCAAAATCCAACAGTGACTGATCAAAAAAAAAAATCAACAATATATTGGTAATCTGGCTAGCTTACGAACCTTGTTTACGGTTATCCATTGTTTTTTGATTTTCCTCCCCAACCATTAGAAGTGCGATTTCCTCCCCAACCATTAAAAGTGCGATCTTGATTTTGATATCTTATATGCGACTGTAAAATTACGCAAAAGGACATTACGGCGATAGAGGTCAACTTGACCTTTACTTGAAGCTAGCGGAGCACCAATGTAAACTTGGAAAGTATTAGTTTTCATAGCTTGACTTGGGTTAGTATTAATATATCTAACACTCTAACATGATATGTTTTCCAACAAAGTGAACATTATCGATGTACAAATTCTAACCAAGTTCAGCTTGGAAGGCATATCACCATTCTCTCTTTATGGTGAAGTTGAATCAACTTTCTGTTCACCTTGAGAAGTCTTTCTGATTTTCCTGCATAATCAAACAGAAGAAAAGGAAGAGTCTACAACATATAAGCATATCAATTTTATCTAGTGGGTTATATATCGTATATGAAGCACCTAGGATGCTTTATCCTCCGTTTATGAGTTCATAGTAACATGTACACAAAGTATTGAGCAAACTCCATAACTGATCTAATAAACATCTTACACAAACCAAAATTTGGAGACAGTACCAACCACCAGAATTCAAAATTAAAAATACTCATGAATGGATGAACCTCATATACACTAAACCATCAGACAACTCTAATTGCCTTTCTTCATGGTATCGAGTTGTCCGAAGTTTTTTATTTTCTAAAACTCAGCATAACTCGATACCATGAAGAAGGGCAATTAGAAAATAAAAAATAAATATGCTTCTAATCCACTTGGAGACCTATTTTCTACATGGAGCATAACTAATTGTGCAACACATCACAGATATCTAAATCCATTAATTTGCGCATGACGCAACCACCATGTAACTTAACCAAAACCGGAATAAGTAAACCAATCATTAGAAATCGGATACCACATTGGAGTTTCCAGAATTAGATTGTTATACAATCCCCATTATCTGAATCAATTCAACAAAACTCTTCATACCAATGAGCCTCAACATTCCGAAGCTTGGCCAAATTTTCCAATCTCTTGATCATCCAAAATAAAAACAATCATGCGCATCACTCAGAGAGCCAGGATAGATTTGTTTCTGGTAATCATTTGAACACATCAAAGATACTCTAAAAAAACAAAAAAAATCAGCCTCAAAATACTTAGAACGATCGCATATTAATCTTGCTTGAAGCTGAAATCTCACCAGACAGGAAAAAAAAGAATATAATGTGCAGACTAATAAGAAGTACGGAACCAATATATAAACCAAAAACAGCCACTGCCATAGCAAAAAATTACACAAAACAACAATGAATACCTTTTGAATACACTGACCCAGTCCATTTTAGCTTAATTACACAAAACAACAATGAATACCTTTTGAATGCACTGACCCAATCCATTTTAGCTTCTGTAGAGACCCAATCCCTAAAACTATTCCCTACAACCTACCCAGCCTATCATTCAACCACAAAAATTAACCCCGATCCAAAACCACAACCCCAGTTTGAACTATTCAAAGATCCACATTATCAATTAATCCTGCAGAGCAGCAGAGCCATCCAAAGTATAAATTTAAATAAAGAAATGGTATAAATTTATCTCATGTAAAGAATTTGATTTACCGAATGTCCTCATAACAGATTTATAAGCTAAGCTCAATTGCTTCTTTGGATAGTTTCAAAGAATCAAACTCCATAAAATAAGTAAAAAATCTTGTCTTGGAAGTGATGTCGTAAATCGTTATCCCGAATCAAATATATAAATATGAAATGAATCGAAAAATCTCACCTCTAACATAAAGAAAAAAAAATCAACATAACATATTGACTAAACATGATTAATGAAAAGAAAGAAACAAATAATCAATTAATCAAGCCTAAAATGTCTTTGAAAGACGATTGTGTTGTTTAAGCTAATATTCCTTTTTAGATGTGACTTACTTCTGAGCTTCCTACCGCATTTAATTACATTTTGGTGCTAAGGGAGATGAGAAAAACCATCACCTGCACTATAAAACCATGGTTAACTCTTAGCTTGGAATCTCAGACATGCTATTCTAAGTCTTCCCTTGCTAAGATTGACGTAACACAAAAATGGATTGGATCTGTTCCAAAACATTTTTAGGCAAACTGCCAAGGTTACTCCAAAAACCAGACCAACAAAACTAAACACTCCCCTTACGAACTTAGAAAGAACTTTCTGCCTTTTGCACTGCAAAGTAAACATATAATCTACTATCCCTTCCACCATTCTTTCAGAGCCTGGGACAGTGAGCATGCTTCCACTATCTGACATGTTGAAATAGTTGTAGTTACTAAATCCGCCAGATGAGGAAAGTGACCAATGTTGAATTTGTAGGATAGTACCTACAAAAAGTTAGGGAAGTCTTAGCTTTCTGTATGCAAGTAAGGCAAGGAATTTTCAATGGTACTTTAATTTGAAGCAAATGAATACTCGAGTAGAAAGGAAATACAATCGTAGAACAACTTCTCAATTCTATCCACATGCCTTCATAGCAATTGCTATCCCACCACTACTTAGTGTTTGTTTGCGTAGAATAAACTTAAGGGATAATTTGAGAAAACTATATTAACTCGCTTTCCGGAACATCTCCAGTCTCCTACTTCGAAAAGGATTGTGGTACAGGGAATGGGAGAAACAAAATTTTCTCATAAGAACCACCATTCACCATTTGTTACTATTTAATATTCGTTTATCCACCTTGCCACACATTCCTAAGACGACCCTTTTCGATCCACACATCCATCCAAAGACCCAGCATGAAATACTTTATATAATGAAAAATGAAGAGAAAAATAGACAGAAAAAGTGTAATAATTTTCAAAATAAAATAAAATGAAATCATCGCAATCTATGTTGTAAAAGGCGAGCGCCTGGAGCGCCTAGGCGCCAAAGGCCCACTAAGCGTAGGTCGGGCGCCCGAGTAATCCTATTCCACTCTACTTCCCACGCCGGCGCCTTAGGCGAGAGAGTTTGGAGCTTTAGGCGCTTCACGGAAATGTTAGGCGCTAGCCTAAGCGCCAAAGGCGCCAAATTACGTTACATCACAGTTAACTTTGCAATTGATCTTTATAAATTAAATTTCGATAACAGTACGATTCTCCTCAAATTAGAACTTGTCTTTCCATAGTTTATGCTATCAATTTCAGCAACGATCAATGATAAACATATGGAAACATACTAATCGACTTCATCCTCAATCAGGGTTTAAAATATGGAAACTTCATTAATAGATATTATCACGGCAATATCAGCGCATGGACAGTGAATGATCAAACTATGGAAACTTTATATATATAGTGAAATATCAATATTAATGGAAAATTAATCACCATCGACAATCAATAATAAAAATATGGAAACAAATAGTAATCAAGTTTGATGTAGAATTAAGGGAAGCTGGTCTTAGAGCTTTTTCTCATTCCTTTTTCTTCTCACTCGGTTTCCTGTTTCTATTCAAACTCTCTCCTATTATTGCTCAACCAGCAAATCCTGGATTGGTACTGCGTATAACTTCCATATTGAGTCAAACAGGACCTTGAATCACATTAAATCTCCATGTTTAAGTGAATATCTTCTTCTTCCCTTTTTAGTCGAGAATCACATTAAATCTCCTACTTTTTCGAATCTTGAAGGCTTATCTTCCCTGTTTTATATCCACCAACTAATCCCAAATCAATTCCATGGAAACCTCTAACTAAATCTCGTCCAAAATCTTGCCAGAAAACATGCAGATGAACAAACATTTTTCCTGCCATATTTTAGTTTTCATAAGGTCGTAGTGGATTCTCTTGGGACTGTGTTCTTTTATTTATTAAACAGTTCAATGGCATAAATATCTATCATAGAAATCTAAAACAGCATTGATTGTATTAGTGATCGCCTAGGGCGCCTTAGGCGCGCCTAGGCGTTAGGCGACGGGTTTGGCGCCTCGCCTAGCGCCTAGAACAACATAGATCGCAATTATTATCGACCCGGGATAACGGAGAAAAAAATGAAGCACACTAACTATCCACAAAATTATATATCCTTACAGAACCATATAAGAACACTACCTGCACCACTATGCAGACATCCCAGAGACTGCCCGCACCTCCATCATTGTCACCACCTCCATTCCCACTGTAAGGGGCACCGTATCTGGAAGTTATGTTCTTTTGAATATTAGCATAGCAAAAAGCTGGTTAAGAGAAGGCTTGATTGAGATAAAATCAAACAGTCCAGCAAGATTTTTTTTTCGTTCAATATTTTTCATTTGAGATAAAATCTATGAAGCTTAGTATTACCGGTTTCATTTGAGATAAAATCAAACAGACCTCAGTCGGAGATAACACAAACTTCCCTGTATAAAAGCATATGGTTCATACATTTCATACATAACAGTTTTAAAGAAAACTGTAAAAGATTAAAATGGTAACCGTATGACCATTTATGAATAGGAGACTAAGAAACCATAACTGAAACTTCTTGATCTTCCTAATTGTATCAATATTTATCTTCTTCAAGATCAGTAACCTTCACCAGCTGCCTAGCTTAGAATCGTAAAAGGAACGGTCTGAAAAAGAAGATGACCGCGCATCTTCCGCCCTAAAATCGTTACGATATAGATCGAAATTGTATAACCTTTCTCGAGATGATGGAAGTCTCCGCTTACACATACGTGATACATATAGATGCAAAATCCATAACCAAGCAAACGAATGTTGATATCATCTTTGCCCAACAGTTTCCATGCTTTATAACCACCTTTCCAAACAACAAAACAACCTTAAACTATAAATCAACAAATATTTGAAAATCAAGCAATAAGAATTGAAACAAACGCAAAATCACTAAGACAAAATAATACGTCACAAATGCAGATTAATAAATTAAAGAGAGGAGAGATTACCTTTTAGAACAAATCAAATCAGATGAAGTACCCATTCTTCGGGTTCGAATCAGTCTCTCTTCTCTTACAAAATCAAAACAAAAAAATCACCAACAAATACATAAGAATGGAGCCGTACAACAATATTCGGGAAGATTAGGGTTTTGTGATTTGAGAGAAAAAAAAAGCCGAATGGATAAAAACCCAAAATTCGATGGGGTAGAATTCCAAAAGAAAATATATATACCTCCGTAACTTTGGTCACCACAAAATTTCCCAGAATAAACATATTTTTTGCGATAAATTTGGCTTAAGTTGCCAATGAACAAAGCTAAATTTGGCATAAGATGTTGTTTCTTAAAATTTGGCATAATATTTATTTCCGAAAATATATCTAGCGTGAAGTGTTAAAAAAAAAAAAAATTCTTACTCTTTTGAAAACATATTTCCGTATATACATGTTACGAAAGTTTTCACAAATTTTGTTTCTAAGAAATCTATTTTTAGCATTTTCGTGTCAACAAATTTAACATGTTCCCTTAAAAGATTTTATTAAAATCATGTAAACGCTGTGTAAGAATCTGCTAAGTTATCACTCGATTTGGAGCGTCAGATCGAGTCAATTCTATTAAAAATTAACGGTCACGAAATGTAGGGGGCTGCCAATGATAGAATCGGCTAAATTTAGATTACATGAAATATACTGCTCCATTAATTGTCGATGAAAAAATCCTATAAAAAGTTAATTGGGTTAATTATCCTCTTGATATGGAAATTATCGGATTTTTTTTCTTCCATAAACAGAATTATTTCAACTCTTACCCCCAAATATCTTCGGAGATTGCCTTTCCATTAATTTCCCATAAAAGAATCTGGTAAAAACCTATTTTTGTTGATATTCTTTTTATATGGAATTTTTCGGATTTTTTTCCAAAGAAAAAATTGTTTGACCTTGTCGGGAAAGATATTCGCATTTTTTTTATATAGCATTTTATTTACGGCTAATCCAAAGGCCTGGAGCATCCGATAGAAACGGTCCCATCAAAAATTAGCGGCCACGAAATGTAAAGGGGCTAACTTGTTTTTCAGCCAATCAGGAGCGAGGGTTCCGTTCACCGGCCAATGGTAGAGGAGGTTACCGCAACTCTCGATGTTGAGTGAGAGATGTGATTGGGTGTTTAGGTTGTTGATACAACCATATTTATTAGAGAAGCGTAATTAAAAACTTTTACTCGGGATTTCGGGAGAAAATTTTCATTTCCAAAGTAGCTCTAGCTAATTAATGAAGATATTAAGAAATATCGAGAGAGTAAAATCTTTCCAATAATAGCCATATTTAATCCTACTTAAAGAGTTAAATAACCTAGTTTTGTGTTTCTAAAATATAGGGAAGGTTATCAATCCCATAGTTATGTACTTGGGATGTACAAGATTGATTATATATCCTCCATGAGGTATATTTAAAAATTATAGAGTAATTGTTTTTGTGTTGATTACCATGAGAATTAATTCTCTGGTGTGATTCCAAATCAGGGGTAGATTAGTGAAAATTGGGAAAAAAAAACTAAAAGTATCATCTAATTTGGAACACAAAAGAAAACCCTAAAGAAGCAAGTAAAATGGAACGGAGGGAGTATCTAACATTTGCCAATATAATATCTAATTTAAATAATTTTTTGCGTATACATTATTTAAATAATATAATACCTATTAAAACATTTTTGGAAAAATAAAGGTAGATTTTAGATGAACTTACTAAAATACTAAAACTGAATTCACCATTTATGGGATTTCCTACAACTACACCCCTATAAGATTACACAATGATCCCATCCAATTTCAAGATCAATTATGAAAATTTTATTTATTTTTCTGAAGAATCTTACAAAAATAATAAGAATACCAAGCAATCAGAATTGCTCTAGACTTTCTCTCTCCTATTTGTTCTCTCCAACCTCTCTCCAAAAAGATCTCTCCCCTCTCGAATCTGCTTGGTCCTTTATATAGGATATTACATAGTGGATGACAGCTAAGCCAACCTTTATTTTCGGATCTGGTCTGCGTCATTCTCGCAAGCTTACAAGGGTTTATTTCGCAAGTTAACTTCAATCTGGCAAAATCTTCACACTTTCCTCATGATTATGCTGACGTCATTCGCTACATCACTTTACTAACACTCTGCGATGACCTTTTAGTTAAAACTTCGCCGAGACATAACTGTTGCGAGATTCTGCTCCTACATCTTGCCTCTTCTCATGTCTTCTCTGCGAAGAAGAGAATGATATGAGAACCTATATTCCTCAAGATGCCGCACCTATTTATCTTTGCATGTCCTTCTTCACCGACAACCTCCCATGAATTAGGCGTAACCGTCTACACGTGTTTATTGTTCCCCTTGTTTACCGGCACATTCAATTTCAACCGGTCATCCCTTTTTGTCTATTTAAGGAGAAGACTAGTGGAAATATAATTTTCTTCTTTTACTTCGTCTTCCTAATCTCCAAACTCTTTGTGAATCTTCATCTTGTGCAATTTTCTTCATCTTTGCTTCTCACAAGTTTATCTACCCACTCTCGCTTTCATGGAGTCACCAAGGTTAGTTTTGCTTTTTCTTCTTTGATTTTCTTTGGGCCGATCTTATTTTGATGACTTCCCTAACTAATTTTATTATTTTGTCTAATTCCCATACTGATTCTGTTTCAGCAAAAACACATCTTCCACCAAATTCACAGTCCCAAACCCTAAGGTTTCCAAAAGCTCGCAACACAAAGTTGTTGTAGGTAAAAGAAATTCTGCGAATATCAAGGTAATAAGAAACATCTCTTCTTTAATAACAATATTGTTGCCTCTGTTTCTTATCTGAGTTGATATTCGTAGGATGATGAAGATGTTAATAAACCCAACAAGAAACCTCGCAAAACAAAGACCGTTACTTCTTCCATTTCATTTCATTTCCTGATTTCAAAACCTCTAGCATCTTCTCTTACAAACGGGTCTTTATTACTTAGCTTCTTCCCATGAAAACATCGCTATATCATCCCTTCAGTTAATCCTTTCGAATGAAACCCCTTCTTCTCCCTTTGCAAATGCCGCAAAGATGGATTCCAGCAACCTCACTTATTGAGCCTTTTCCATTTTCCATGGGAAGAATATCTATTGTGAAAGATGATTCACTTCCCGTAACTTCAATCATTACTATTTCTTCACTAAATCCTTCCTATTAAGAAGGAGTTTTTAGAAGGAGTGGACATCGCCTTTAAGTGTTTTGTCGATGTTCTTGATGATGCTCGAATCTTGATCCTCTCAAGTCTCGTGAAACTTTGGGTAAATATTTTAGTTCCGAAAAGCATCTTCGCAAGCATCTTTAGAAAAGAAATTGAATCTTTGAAGGAGAATCTCCAAGCTATGACTTTGGAATGTGATGATCTTCGCCTCAAAAAATCGAAGCTTGAGAACATTTCATTTGGATTGCGAGAATCTTCGCAGAAAAAATGATGAACTGAAAGGTATGATCTTCTTGTTTTCACTTATAGCTTATCTTCTTTGTTAATTTTACCTCTTTTGTATTCACTTTTCTTGTTCGCACGTTAAGTTTTAATTCGAAAATGAATAATGGAGAGATATGACTTTCATATATATCAAGAATCTCGTGCTGACAAAGAAGCTTTGTTGAACCAATATAGCCAATTAGATAATCTTTACTTGTATTATGTTGATCAAATTAACAACCTTTCTAACGAGAATGCCCAACTAGTTCAAGAACAAGAAGTATTAAGTAGCAAGCTATCCCAACTCTCTTATTCATTAACTAAAGCTAACTTGAAGATTGAAACTTTGTCAGATGAAAATGGAACCCTGTCTCAAGAGAAACGAATCCTCCTAAACAAAGTAGCGATATCTTCGCAACAACTTAATATACGTCAAAAACTATGTGATGAAAAAGGGCGATCTCTTCGCTCATTAAGGAGTGAGCTTAAGGAAATAACCGAATCGTCTATTGTTGAGAAGAATAAACTCATCCAAGGTAGAATAGCTTTGAGCATAAAGGCAAACCAACTTAAAGTGCAGCATACTCAATTAGAAGACTCCTATGCTTCCTTAGCGAAGGAAAATGCTTTACTTATCTCTAATGAGAAGAATTTTCGATCTCGCTTGAAAGGTTTAATCGGGGATAATTTTGATGATGCAATGAACCACTTGGAGAATAATAGTTTGGCTTTAGCTCAATATCTTATTTCGCAGAAGGAAGGTAGTCATAAGAATCTGACTGCCTCATCCACCTTTTCATGTTTAATTATTTTCGCAATATTCTTCTTATGTGAATTTCGCTACAACAATATTTTGTGTTTTTACTGTTCGCATAGTCTGAGAGAAGTCTTCATTCTTCTATCTCTTCTTTGGAATCGAAATTGGCCAAGATTCGCAAGGAGAATACGATGCTTGCTACTACTCTTGCTTATTCTCGCGATCGTGCAGAAAGAAGATTTGACTACCTTCAGCATTTCAAAGATATCGAAAATAGGAATCACCAGAAAGCACTTCTTTGCCAAGTCCATCTCAAAGCTGAAGTTCTTGTAAATAACATCTTACTAGATAAAGCACTTCCTCCTACAAAAGTTATGCCTCTTGACGTAGATGCTGATGAAGTTCCTCGCGAACCTGACAGTGATTTTGACTTCGAAAGTGATGATGAAGCTGCTCTTGAGAATGATGAAGAATATGAGTCCCTCAAAGAAGTTAATGCTGGCGATAATCAGGATGGAGAAAAAGATGGGATGGACCAAGAGAAAGAGAAAACTTGCGGAAGAGAGAAATCTTGCGAAGACGAGAAGATTTTGGAAAATCATCCAACAACCCCTCTTGGCGAATCAAATGTGGAAATCTGAAATTCCTCTAGTTACTTAGCTTTTAACTCCTTAAGTTGTTTTATTTTCGCTTTACTACTCTTACAAACGATGTATTTTCATGAATCTTGAAATTCTTTTATCTTTTTAGTACATCCTTATTTGCGAGATAGATAATGCATCTTCTTTACTGATTCCCATACTTGCATCTCATTATATTTCTTGCGAAAACTGAGTATGTCTCCTGCACAATACTTAAACAGTTAGTCTGCATAAGTTCATTTTTATTTCATGTGCGTCAATTTCGCAAATGCGTGTTCGTATTTTTTCGCAAAATTTCGCTTATTTTGAATTCGCTTATCGATATATCTTGGAATTTTCCAAAATTCCATTCAATATTATTCTCTTATGTGGTCTTATTTTGCCTTCCTAAGTAAAGGTCTTATTTTGCCACTCTTTGTATTTGCGACAAAATCGCAGGATGTCTTTACATTTTCATGTAATGACCCATTGATCTTGTCTTATCACTTTCTTGTATTATTGCCTCAACAGGATATTTTTCATGCGACAATATGACAGGACTAAATATTCTTGCGAAATAAAGCCCCATGACATTGCCGTCTTGCGACGAAATCGCAGGACGTCTTTACACTTTCGTGCACTGACCCATTGATCTTGTCTTATCTTTCTCTAGTATTATTGCCTCTGCAGGATCATTGCACAAATATGACAAGCCTTAATACTCCCGTGAGTAAAAAGCCTCATGACATTTGCGTCTTTCACACTTATCATCTCCCTAATGGAGGGTGCTTCCCTTATCATCCCCATGGTTGCCCCTTCAAGGAGGCGTACCTCTACCATACAAGGTTGGCTCCTCCCATCCGGTCTTAACAACAACCAGTTTTTTTTGCGGCCTCTTATCCCTTCGCCGATATGGCTCATGGTTACAAGACCGCACCCTAAGTGGGGTTTTCTTCGGGCCGAGTGCATCATAGCCAAGACTTGCCAAGAATGGCCATGTACGCTCCCGACGCCCCAGGCACTCTTGGCTCAACCGTGTACCTCGGCGCCTTGATCGAGTTCTGCACTCCTTAGGAGAGATCTTCTCACCTTAGTCGTCCAACCTAAGTCATAAGCTTAAGTTGAAAATCCAAGGCGCCTCTCCTGGATGGGTGTTATTAACCCCAGTCTCCATGACCCAGGTTCCGGGGCGGTGTAACCTTTCCCTGAGCCATGTAATAGGTTCTCCCCTTCAATGACGCACTTTAGGTCTTACATTTGCCTCTTGCGAAATTTTATTCGCGAACTAGGGTGTACGCCAAAGTTGGGTGCCTCTGTCTTTTTTATTCATTCTTGTATTTTCTTTTATTTTCTTTTGTAAAACTCATAAATTCTGCGAAATTATCGCATATCTTCCATCTCTTCTGTCTGATACATTTTATGCGAAATAATCGCATATTTGCATTTTTTCGATAGAAATAATTTCTGCGAAATTATCGCATTTTTCATAAATATAACTTCGCAATTGTAAGTATCTTCTTCTATCTTTCTGCTCCCTAGTGACTTTTTCTAAATCTGTTAGGGATAATACTTCTTTAGATACAATCTATTCCATGGCCTATCAAGCTTATGACCAGTGTCTTTCCCTCAGGATCCATCAATTTATATGCCCCTGTTCCAATTATCTCTTTAATGATGTAAGGTCCGTCCCATTTCTTTTCTAATTTTCCATCATTTCCTCTCTGATACACTGGTATTTCTCGCAGCACCAAATCACCTAGCTGAAATTCTCTTATCTTAACTCGCTTATTATATTCTCGAGCTAATCTTCGCTGATAGTTCTCCATATGTTGTAGAGCATTCTCCCTCTTTTCTTCTAATTCATAAAGCTTTGATAAAATCATATCCGTACTTAGATTTTTCTCCCATGCTTCTCTCTTTGTAGTGGGAATAATGACTTCAGTTGGTAGCACTACTTCAACTCCATATGTTAAACAGAAAGGTGACATTCATGTAGCTTCTCGCCTAGTTGTATTATAAGCCCAGACTGCATTAGGCACTTGTTCACACCATTCTTTATTATGCCCCTCCAACTTATTCTTCAACGTATCTGCAATTGTCTTATTTTTTGCCTCTGCTTGTCCATTACTTTGCGGATATAAAGGTGTGGATTTCCCACACTTTATCTTAAATGCATTAAGAAACATTTCTATATTCTGCCCTTCGAATTGTTTTCCATTATCAAACACCAACTGTGCAGGAATTCCAAATCTAAAAATAATATTTTCGAATATGAAAGTGAAAACGTCTTTATCGCGGATATGCTGTACTGCCTTTACTTCTGCCCACTTTGTGAAGTAATCTGTTGCGACAATCAAATATCTTCTTTGCCCGGATCCTGGTAAAAATGGTCTCATAATGTCTAAACCCCACTTTCCAAAGGGCCACACACTTGTTGAAGATGATAAAGGTGCTCCTGGTGCATGTATTCTCTTACCGTGCCGTTAGCACTCTTCGCAACGTTTTGATACTTCTTTCGCATCTTCATGCATGTACAACCAATAATATCCTTGTGTTTTCTATTTGTATGCCAAAGATCTTCCTCCAGTATGGTTACCAGCATCCCCATAATGTAACGCTTTCAATATTTCCTCTTTTTTTTTTTCGTGTCAAGCATCTAAGCGATGGTCCGTTAAATGATCTTCGATACAATACCCCATCTTTGAGTTCGTAATTGGTCGCACGACTCTTTAACTTATGTGCCTCCAATATATTCCTTGGTACTTCTCCTCTCTCCAGGTATGCATGAAGTTCAGTTTTCCAATCTGTGACCTTATTCACCTCTTCATCTTCCACACCTTCTATTATCATCACATCTTCTTCTTCCTCCTCTTCTTTGTTGATTGATGGCGAAAGAAGCGTCTGTATTTTTATGCATCTCGCAGTCGGATCTACCATCATGCTTGGGATAAAATCAAAGGCATATGCTGATCTGTTATCCTTCCTTGATATATGCCTCCACTTTATTTTTGGGATTTTCGCTGACAATTCCTCAATAAGCCTTTTGTATTTCTTCAATGAGGGTTCATTTGTAGTGTATTCTCCTTTTATTTGGCGAATGACTAGCTGTGAATCGCTAGTGACTCTTGCGTTTTCCAATTTCATTTCTATTGCGAGTCTTAAAGCATGCACCACTACTTCATACTCCGTTTCATTGTTAGTAGATGAGAACTCCAATCTAAAGGAAAAAGCCATCTTTGTTCCTTCTGGCGAAATTAAGACAATTCCAATTCCCTTACCTTCCCCATTTGATGATCCATCCACCAATATTTCCCATCTATCAGGCTCTGTCAGCAATTCTCTTGGATTCCCATGTTATTCTTCTACATCCATCATCTCTTCCACTACTTCATCATTTTCTAATGGAAATTCTGCTAAAAAATTCGCAACAACTTGTGACTTCGGCGAAGATAATACTTCATACTTAATCTTAAAATGCCCCACTTGTGCATTCCATCTCTGAACCCTGCCTGATCTTTTTGAATTTTTCATTAGTGACTTGATTGGCACCTCTGTTAATACCCTTATTTTATGGGCTTGAAAATATATGCGAAGCTTAAAGGCTGCATAAACTAATGCCAGTATTAGTTTTTCAATCTTCAAATAGTTCATCTTTGCTGCATTGAATGTCATGCTAATGTAATAGATCGGCTTTTCTACTCCTGCGTCTATTCGAAACAAAACGACACTTAAAGCATGCGAAGTGGTCGCAAGATAAATCAACAGTTCTTCCCCTGGATCTGCTTTTTGTAAGATGGATACATTCATCAAGTGGTCTTTTATCCCTTTTAGTGCTTTCTCGCATTCAACTGTCCATCTAAACTTCGTTTCCTTCTTGAGTATATTGAAGAAATGCTTGCATTTGTATGATGATCGCGAAATGAACCTTCCCAGCGAAGCCAAGAGCCCATTTAATTTATGTACATCCTTCACCGTCGCTGGTGTTGGCATGTCACGAACTGCTCGTACCTTCTCTGGATCAACTTGTATTCCTTCTTTTGACACAATGTATCCTAAAAAATTTCCTGACGCAACACCGAATATACATTTTTCAGGATTTACTTTGATGTTGAACTGCCGCATCTGTACAAAAATGTCATGTACCCGATATTGTATTGGAGTGCCCATATTGATTTCAAGGGGGTAGATAGTTGTTAGTAGTATTTAGCTTAAGAGTGGGTGTCCTTATCATTGTACTGAGTGGGTTAGATGTAAACATCTGGTGGCATTGCAGGCATTGGATCTAAGAGTAAGGGTCTAGCTTTATAAGCTTAAAGTCCTGTAATAGTTAGGGTTAAGAAAATTATTAATCAAAAACTTTGTTTTTCTTAGGCCGTGTTCTTTGAAATCTTGATTCTCACAAATGTTTATCAAATTTCACCAAACCTTGTCATTGTACATTTGACAAAAAATTTTTCAAAACATGATGTCATCCACTTACACCTCTAATGTCTTATGAATCCATTTCGCAAACACCTTCTCTACCATTCTCAGATATGTCGCTCCAGCATTTCGCAAGCCAAACGACATTTTCGTGTAACAATATAATCCTCTTGGTGCGAAAAAGGCAGTATGCTCCTGATCTTCTTCAGCGAGAGGAATTTGATTGTAACCTTTATATCCATCTAAAGAAGACATTCTATCATTCCCTGCCGCTGATTCGACCATTTGTGGGATATCTGGTAAAGGAATACTGTCCTTTGGACAAGCCTTATTTAGATCACTGAAATCTATGCAAATTCTTATCCCATTATTTTTCTTAGGTACCACTACCATGTTTGCAATCCACTCTGGATATTTTGCTTGCCGTATAATTCCTGCATCCAGCATCTTCTGCAATTGTTCTTCTATTTGAGGATGGTATGTTGTTGCTATTTTTCTTATTCTCTGCTTGAATGGTCTTGCATTTTTGTTAACTTCCAAATGATGACATGCAACAGAAGGATCTATCCCAGGTATCTCATCCATGCTCCACGCGAAGATGTCCTTGAATTCTCGCAAGAGATTGATTGTTCTTTTTTCTTCATCTGCATCCATTTTAGTTCCAATCTTTAGCATCTTTGGTTCTTTTTCAATTCCAACATTTACTTCTTTTGTTGGTTCCGCTGCAGTGTAAACTGCCTTTGACTCTCCTATTGGTGTTTGCTATATATTTTATTGTTTTTATCGATTTGTCTCCTCCTTGCGAAATTTCGCTTGGTATTCCTTTTTTATTTTTGCTTTTATCATGTAAATTCTAAATTTTTCTTCTTTCCTTGCCTCTTTCGCCATTTTCCAGCGAATTTTTCGCCTCTTTGCACGTCCTTCATAATTTTCTACTTCCACCTGATGACACATTTTCGCATCGCTAACGTCTCCTCTGATTTCACATACTCCGCTAGGCATAGGAAACTTGATACACTGATGTAATGTTGATACTATCGCTTTAATTGCATGTATCCATGGTCTTCCCAATAACATGTTGTAAGGCGACTCCATATCCACCACACACAATGTCACTTGTGTTTCAACTTCTCTTAGCAATATTCTCACCACTATTTCTCCTTTAGGTTTTGTTGTAAATTTACCAAAACCATGGATATGATATGTTGAAAAAGTCATCTCTTCATCTTTGTATCCCATCCCTTTGAATGCATGGTAGAATATTATGTCAACTGAACTTCCTGTATCTACTAGAGTTCTGTTCATCGCCCATTCTTCTATAGACTTTGCTGGTTCGTCCTTATCTTTTCGTGCTGCAGTTATTGTGAATACCAACGGAGTTGTGTGACCTAAATTTTCTCTCTGTATTTCTGCTGCTGTGAATGTAATTTTCTGTTTTTCCCATTCCTTCAATGGTGACACATTTTCTACTATCATAATTTTCTTTCTTTCAAAATCTCATTTATGTATTCTTCATTTGAGATTTTCATGAAACTCATTAATCATTGTCTTCGTTATTAAGCTACATTCCAATTTCCTACCATATTCTTTGACTTTGATTATCTTTTCCTTAATCGGTTTATTGACTTGCTTCATCATCTCTTTTGATTTCAATAACCTGTTATACAACACACAGATTCTTCACCAACTGCTTCAAATTCTGTCAAATCATAATATCCTCATTCAATCTTGTTTTCAGATAATCTTCAAATTGGTGGTCCCTGTTTCTAGCGCCAATATGTAGTTGCAGGATTTCCTACAACCACACCCCTACCAGATTACACAATGATCCAATCCAATTTCACGATCAATTATCAAAGTTTTATTTATTTCTTTGAAGAACAAAGAAATCAGAATTTCTCTAGACTTTCTCTCTCCAATTTGTTCTCTCCAACCTCTCTCCAAAAAGATCTCTCTCTTCTCTAGTCTGCTTGGTCCTTTATATAGGATATTACATAGTGGATGACAGCTAATCCAACCTTTATTTTCGGATCTGGTCTACGTCATTCTCGCAAGCTTACAAGGGTTTTCTTCGCAAGTTAACTTCAATCTCGCAAAATCTTCACACTTTCCTCATGATTAGGCTGACGTCATTCGCTACATCACTTTTCTAACACTCTGCGATGACCTTTTAGTTAAAACTTCGTTGAGACATAACTGTTGCGAGATTCTGCTCCTACAGTATAAGACAAGCAAAATATGTCTATCTTTCAATATTTTAGTTGTGGTGACTATGATAGAATTGGTGAGTGGTTGGGTCAGAAATTGTGTTAAGCTTAGTAACAACGGTGTTAATGGTGGCGATATTAGGATTTTTTATGGAGTTGGTGACGGTAACTGATGGTGGCGTGAATTGAAACTTAATTCTATTTTTTTTTGGATAATATGAATGATTATATCGAGAGAATAAACCTATTATTTCTTGTTGGTGGTAAGCAAATATGATGATTGAGTTCATTCGGTGGTGATACAGACAATTTTGGAGGGAGTGAATTTGAAAGAGTTTGGTAGTGCATCGGTGATGGCAGCGGCAACAGTGAATTATTAGAGAGTTTGGTACTGGATTCTGGGGTGGTGATGATGGCGCTCTTTTTTTGTCGATGATGGTGGTGGAGATCTTGGAGGCCATTTATGGTTTTGATGGAAGAAATGAAGAAGATAACGAAGAGGAGAGGTTCGTGATAAGATGTTGGAGAAGATTAGACATAAATTGTAGGGGTACGACGGTCTCTTTAGTTGTATATCTTTTTCACCCAGGCACATAGTTTAGCAGTCCAATGCTACTGGCATTATGGGTTTTGGCCATATGACCCATTTTTTACGTATGTTTGTTTAATCATTATTTCTTTTATTTTTTGAGTGCGAATTCTTTTTTTTTTTTTTGATGGTAAAAGAATATATATTAATCACACAATAAAATACATCAGCTTTACAATGTCTTTCTTTTCAAAAATATTGGATATCATACTAGATTGAGATATCCTTATCTGAATTTGGGTAGATATATGTTGAAGATTCTTTTCACGAGCTTCTTTTGCAATGTGATCTGCTGCTGAGTTAAACCTTCTATTGATGTATTTCACTTTAGCCTGAGGGAGTGTTTGCAAAATATTTTGAGTCTTCATTATTGTGTTATACGCGCTCCAATATGGTATGTTTTCCTCCTTTGTGATTGTTTCCTCTAACATCTTGCAGTCAGTAACTAAAGTGACAGTAGATAAAATATTTTCACTCAGCCATGAAGCCGCTTTTAATAAGGCTTTTGACTCTGCGTGGAATGCTGACAAGGCCCTATCTGCTCCAGCTGCAATGTGCATAAAAGTTTCGTTGTCCGCTGAATATAAGATAAACGCATAACCCATAGTTGAATTTTCCTATACACGTAAGAATTCATACTACCCTATACACGCAATTCAGATCTAGGCAGCTGAATTTGGTTCATTATTAACTATCCAACTAACTACTACTAGTAGTAGCCAAAATAACTACCCTATACACGTAGTTCCCTATTCACTCACGTTTGTGCGAATCATTTGAAACAGATACAAAGCCTCGACCGTAGATGTTTACATGGTATTATCCAGCCCCTTAAACTTTGGGATGCGTGTTGGGCAAAAATAGATCATTTTTATCTTCGATATTTTTTCGGAATTTTCTCAATCAATCTATATTTGAGAATCTGATGGTTTTCATATTCCATCCCACGACGGAGGTCAACATTTGAACCTTGTAACAGCTTGAAAATCCTAAATGAGTAGTCTAAGGACCACTATACCATAACATAAAAAAATTGTACCATAACATAGAAAAATAAAATAAAATCAATCTATGTTTATTTGTATATTTTGTTCCGCACAACATTTAAGAAAATAAAGAACTTGGAAAAAAAATCAATCCAAGTTCATTGTATTTTTTGTTCGCACAACATTTAAGAAAATAGATTAATTTTTATTTACATAAGTCAGCATATCTCTCAAACAATGAGCGCAACAATACCCATGATAATCTTAAGTCAAGGTAAAAGCATTGGGGCTAATCGCCAAGTTGAATACTACCAGTTACACATAGGTAACACATAGCTCATTTCATCGTTGGCTTAAAAATGCGAAAGAATTTACTTCACTACTCCAATATTGTGGACAAAATTTTTAGCATATTTATCAGGAACATATGGAAAGTTAGATGAAAAAATGTTTTCTAAAAAAAAAAAAAAACTGAATAATGAAAATACAACAAGAACAATAATAATATTCTTAACTAACCTTATGTATATAAACAACTCATCTACATATTTTAGATGCATACCTTGTATTACAACCTGATGAAAGATGAAGTATTAAAAATTCTCAAAGGGAACAAGAAAAGGAAATAACCTGCATGAGTATGAGAATATCAATTGCATTATCTATAAGTTTCACTTTAAACACTTTACGAATTGGCGGACTTTGATTGATTATGCGGGTGGAATGGAAGCAAGGTGAATCTCATGCTTATTATACCACACAAGAGAAACTACAAGAACAAAGAGGTGGACGAAAATTTCTTCAACGGAACTAAATTAATAGAGTACACATAATATAATTCCAAGTCCAAATCTCAATTGTTGATGGGAAGATATGCAAAAACAGCAAGAGAATAAATATAAGATTAGTATTACCTTGGAACTGAACCAGGATACTTATATTAATTTCAAAGTAACTCGCTATTTTTTTTCTAGATTCAATATATTGCCAGAAAAGGAAACCAACATAGCCACTACTAGCAATAGAATTGTCTTCAAAATACTTAGAAAAATGAGGAAATTAATAGCTATCTTCACTATCTTTATATCGTGGAACTGTATCAAACCTAATGAATCGCTTATGATATTAAATTATAATAATTAGTTAAATAAATCTACGACATGAAGAATTCCCCCTCTTTTTTACACGGGGGATCTTCTCGGGGAATCCTATTAGGTCATATTTACAAATTCCCTTTCTACTATCGTTTTACACTGGCCCAGAGAGCCAAGGCAAATTTTGTTGGTGCATATTTACTTTCCCTTGAGGGGGCGCATGAAAGATAGTTGACATGTGCATGTCTTTGGCATGATAATAACCGTGAGAATCTCACAATTAAAGCAAACCTCAACGGATAAGGAAACAAGACTATCACACAATCAAATAATATTTATCTTACATCTATGAATTATATATGTACAAACGAGAGATATTTCTTTCTAATCGCCAATCATCCAGAGGGAACAATGTCATCTCTTTCCCTTGAAATGACAAAATTCAAAAGATAAAATCTAAAAAATAACACTCAATGCTTACTACTTCTAACCATCTTTAGATTCCAAAAGTCATTCCCTCTTTGTAAATCTAACTTTTTGGAACATTAGTTTATGCCCATTTAAGTTTTTCTTTTGCCTAATTTTTTAAGATGAACGCTCATGAGAGCTAGTCCGAGGTAGCTTATTTGCCTTTAAAAAAAAACTGGTTTTAATCCATGGAAAATTTAAAAACTTATATATGAGGGCTAAATTCTTTTTGTTTTGTATATTTTTTTGAAATGGTAAGTCACTCATATATTGAAATGGTGAAATTACTTGAAAAACCAAGCCAAAATAGTCTCGAATATATACAAAGATAAAACACTTTATTTAGCACATATACATATATTTTTCATCCAAGCTAGTAGACCGATGATTACCATTATTTCAATGGGCATGGGCGTGTCATTCTCTAAGAAGCTTAATTTAGTTCTTTTTGACAAATATAACCTTTTATGTCCCAACAAGACCATTCACAAAAATCCTTAATTCTGCGGAGTGCAGTACAAACAAAAAATGGGAAGCGACAAACAAATTTTATGTGTAAAATAAAATATCGAGAGATCAATCTCTATGAAGAGGAAGAAAATAGCGGAGACCTGTGTTTTAGTTTCTTTTTTTAGGTATAAATATGTAAAAGGAAATTGAAGTGAATAATCTCTTAACTTCTTTTTCTTACGACACATCATCATCATTTCTAATATTCGGAGAATAAATTGTTATCATTTTTTTTTCTTCTAGTTGTATGATTTTATTTGACTAGTTTATTCGAGGTCATTGAAGCTTCCGAGTTAGTGGTTAATTTCATCAAAGGTTTCTAAATCTAGGTCTGAATCTCTTATTGTATCTAGCTTTTTAAGTGAATTGATTTTTTTTCGATTACTAAGAAGGTGTTTCATTAATTTTTTTTGGATTTTTTTTGAAAATGATAATATTATTTTTTGAGTTGATTTCTTCTATGTTACAGTTAAATTTCTAATATTTTTTGGTTGTTTGTTTTTTCCAATCGAAGCTTTTTGTTGTTGTTTGTATTAAAAACATAGAAATTTGAAATTAAATTCAGAGGTTCATATATAAGTTACCTAGAGTTATATATAGTCTAGAATTATCTTCTACAAGAGTTACAAAACTCATGCATAACGTTTTTATATCATGAAATGATGTAGTAAGTGTTAATGTCAAGTACTTAAACTTCTAATGTAATCACCTATAAATAGGTTGGTTGTAAGAGTTTTAACCAAGCAACAACAAATAAATAAAACTTGAAGTTAAAATAGTTGTTCAATATATTATTTATTTTCCATCGTGCCAACAAACTTGGTATCATAGCCAAATATGACTTCAAGTTCCAACACAAACCTTTTCAATTATTCTCAAGGACCATGTTCCAATGTTTTAAGGTGAAAATTATGATTTATGGAGTCTCTAAATGAAGACCTGACGCCTGTTGCATGTTGAGATTAAGTCAGGTGCCTCCAGCTTGCACATCCTATAACTCTTTTGAACAGTCAAAATGCTTTCAAAAATGTTGTAAACACTGTAAGAGGGATGACCAATATTGGCACCTAAAGAGGAGTAAGGACTTTCATCTCTAATAATTTCAAATCTTGTGCAATGTCTCCTTACTACGATCAGTAAGAATGATCGAAAAACACTACACCATTTTCAGGAATTAGCAACGGATCCTGGACGCTGTTGATCGGGTCTGCACGAATAGTTGACGTTTCAAAACACTTGTTGCAGTTTTTCAACGGCATAAGCTCCGTTGCGATTCTTGGTCAACGAACGGAGATTCGCAACGTCTTTGTGCCGTTGCGACTTTGTTTATTCTGCAACCAAGGATCTCTGCCGTTGCTAAGTCTTGTTTCTAATTACAGGAATACCCCTACCCGGAACTATGGTTCTGGTTCTAATTTATTGGTTCTGGTTCTAATTTAGCAACAGAACATCGACGTTGCTAATATTTTGCAACAGAAAAAAAAAGGTCAGGTCTTCATTGACCTGGTCAAAATCCATTCCCCCACATTTACCCCATCATAGCGTTACCCAGTTCCCCATATTCAACATTCCACGAGATATACAAACTTCTACACTTTCAATTCCACATTTACCATTATGAAAAAGAATTCTTCAATTGAAGTTAACAAGTATGAGTATTTGATACAAACTATGTCATTCATTTAATGGACATACACATAAAACATACTTAGTTCCTAAGTTCAGTTTGTATAAAGTTGAAATTCACTAAGTTCTTCTAACTTAAATCTCTATAAGGAGATACTACATTATAACTTACAAATCTTGCAATCGCTAAGGGACCTAATGGCTCGTCTGCTTTGTCGTTTGTTCTTCAACCTTTTCGATCTCACAACAGAAAGCATCATTCAATTAAC
>JAJJWW010016595.1:0-13465 GCA_023531295.1 Papaver armeniacum
GTCTTCAATCACAAACATGTTTTCAACACAATAACTAGAATTGATATTTTAATCTCAACTTTTATCAAAGGCCTAGAATACCTTGATGCAGAGTATATCATAAATCTCCTCATGTCATCAACAAACACATTAAAAGATGCGAATATGAATTCTATCTAAAGGAACAACCTAACGTAATAAAAGCACTAATCAAGTTTAATTCCTCGATGCATTAGGTTCTATGAAATCGAGGGTAATCAAAAGCAAATCGAGGCATGGAAAGCGCACTAATCCGATTTAACAAAAGGTTATGGTTCACATGTGACTACTAGGATGTATCACTACAAGCAATAATCACAATTATGCTACGCGCAACGTGAATCTATCACTTTGCGTATAATAAATCCTAAATCCACAAAGAGAGATGAAAACAAACTCAATCGATTTCGCGACTCCACTAACAAGCATTCAAATCGCTAACAATATTAATGGTGAATCATAAGCGATAATATGAGAAAACTAATTTATTGAATTAAAACCCCATATTTGGAAATCCAACATTCCATAATAATAATAAAACTCTAGCTCATATTCATGGAGTTCATAACAAGAAGAAAGAGAAAAGACTTCATGGTTCTAAACCTAGAAAACAAAGTAGAGGCAAAAGATAGATGATAAAGATAAAAGATATCTCTTTATATGTTTCTCAATTTCCATAAAGGATCCCTTTCAATGTAGGTCTTTCGAAACCCATCTCCAAGTGGTCCACCAAGCCCATGTGTGAGAAATACCCATGTGAAATTATGTCCAAAAATCGTCGCCGGAAAACTGGGATTACGGCCGGAAATCGGCCGGAATAGCCGCCGGGAAAGTGTCTCGGTGTGCAGCAAAGTCATCCGGTCATAGGTCAGCTGAGGTCAAAATGGTCGAGTCAGCCTCGGTCAAGTGGAGTCAAACCGGTTAGTGGTTCAAGTGAGTCAAACCAGTTGTTTGTTCTAGTCAGAGAGTCGTCCGAGTCGCAGGCTAACTCATCCGACTTGATCCTAGGCAAACAACGATTCATGACTTTGCCTAGAGCCAAATTGTGTCAGCACGCAAGATGGTGCTTCCTTGTTTGCCATATGATGGCCCTGGCTAACAACCGCATCCATCACGATCCCCGTATTTCAGCCAACACAAGCTCCATTTGCGGTTTTTGCTCTGCCCTCATGAGCAACAATCAACACCCAGTTTCATCTCAAACAACATTACACGCGACACCACGGCCTCTTCTAACTTCCCCATTAACACCATGCGCGTGCGGCCACAACTCTACCCATAGCATCTCATTGCATCCACCTCAGAATAAATTTTTCATTTTTAATATCCATCTAAACCTCTTGGAAAGACCAAGCATTCCCATCTCAAATCATCACAACAATGGCCTTGACTCAACTCAACCTGTCACATCCATTCTGCACCTCTGAGGCCCACAACAAGCACCCGACCATACCATTGCTTCAATTAACTCCCATGCCCGCAATAACCCACTTCCTTGGTCATGCTTCCCCTCATTTTTGACTAAAGCTACAACACCACATCTCCTTCAATTTCTTCATCTGGTTCACAATTCCGTCTTAGTTAAGATTCAACGCCACCAACACTCCAGCCTGCCTACAACACAGCATCCATCTCAATTAATTCTCGCCACTCTACCAGAACAAGCATTTTCCACCGCATGAGACTCGACACTAGTTAGACATTCCCAGGGCCCAATTTTGCGAGCTCACAGCATCGGACCCATTCGGCTCGGATGCTTCATTTTCATTCCTATTCAAGGCAACATTTGGTTCTGACATCACCAATAAACCACATATAGCTATTGCACCACCATAGTAACCATTAGCTTTGAATTCATCACAGTCAGTTCCTCGGTCGACCACCATCTTGCCATTCTTCTCACACTGATTCTTGCTCACTTTTGGCTCAATGCAAACACTCGCACTTATGGCCATGACCGGCAGCAACTCCTCGCATTGCGGGTCGAAACCCGACTCTTCCATCTGTTGTTCTTAACTTCTCGGCTCATTCAGAACTTCATTTCATTCCGGCATTTTGTAGCCGTGACGCAATCTCAAGTCAAAATCTCAAGATTCTCAATCCTGCAAACAGCATCTACATCTCCACCTTTGAGCCTCTCCCCCGCCAACAAATCCGATTCAACCCAACTTGATTCCCGGTTCAAACCCTTTCTCTTCTCTCACCAAAGCTCATCTCGTGAATCTCTCGCATTTTCTCCCGGGATTCCAACATCTCGGATTAGAGGCAAATCAACTCAATCCACTGACCACAAACCATAGTTCCTTGAATTTTCCTCTTCTCTCGGGTCGAACCATTAACACATCGATCTCCTCCATTTCACGAACCAAGATCATCTTCCCATAGTTTCTGATTTCATGATTTCTCCCAAATACGGTGCACACCTCAATTTCCACGAGATCGACCCTTTTCATATGTTCTTCATTCAATCAACAACAACTGTGAAATCTTCTTCTTCTTTCCTCACGGTTCTCTGAGATATCGAACCCCTGAAACGGCAACAACCCAATTGATGCGTGTCAGGTGCGATCAAATTAACGATATTTCCTTTCAATTAAAATAATATAATGGAAGTCAAGTTCGTTCCCACGAGGGCAAGAGATTCTAGTTGTAAAAATTGTCACAAAAGGGGTGTAAAAGCAAAGAAAAATAAACAAAGCAATTAAAATCAAAGTTGAAAGCAATAAGAGAGACAAGACCAAGGAATCCTTCTTCGTTACGAAACAATGAATCAAGTTCAATATTCTTTTCTACTTGTTATTAGTCACGGATTATCAACCGTAGGATAGCAGGTCAGCTTAGCTAGCCCCAAAATCCCTTATTTACCGAGTAACGGAGTCCGCTTAGTTATCGATTCTATTCAAAAGAACCACCACGAGGTTCGCACAAGATGTAATTCCCTAAATGCATTAAGATTTATGAATTTAGGTTTAGTACTAGTAGTTAAACTCGGTTCGCTTGGTTTCACTTTCTAGCGTTGTTTTTACACACAATCGCTCCACGGAATCCCTCCCATAGGTCTCGTGTTTTCTACTTGTGTAAAGTGTCGAACGATTACGTATTCCTAACTTATACTAGATATAGATCAATTAACAAATCAATTTAGCGTGCACTCCAAACAATCTATCAATCAATCATGAATGAATGAATAAACATTCCTATTAGTAAAAACAATCGATAATCATGTGAAAAATCTCAAGATAGAATTGAAACAAAACTCAAATCATATGTTAAGAACTAGGAATTCATCCTCAATCAATAATTAAATTA
This sequence comes from Papaver armeniacum, assembly GCA_023531295.1. Lineage (NCBI taxonomy): Eukaryota > Viridiplantae > Streptophyta > Magnoliopsida > Ranunculales > Papaveraceae > Papaver > Papaver armeniacum. The sequence continues at coordinate 3,328 of JAJJWW010016595.1, forward strand.
GCTACTCATGTTAAAGAGTTCACAAAAAGAATAAGAAAAGAAAAGTGTTGTGTGTGTAGAGATGTGTAAAAGATGTAGAAAACTTCTCTATTTATAGGCTTCAATATTCTCCAAATCTTCCAAGGAATAGAATCCTTTTCCTTTAGCAATTCAATTTCCAAATCCAAGCTTTTTCTCAACTCTTCCACCTTCTCTTTCCAAATTTGAGTCCAAATTCTCCGTCCAACTCCTAGTCCAAGTCTTCACACCCATGAGAGAAGTCCTGAAAATTACTGAATTTGGTGTGGGAAAAGCTTGGTATTATGGCCGGAGATCCGTCGATCCGTCCGGCCACCCGAGAATTTCCGTCTCGTCGAGAGCATATTCCGTCCCACCCACCGTTAGGACTAACGGGTCAAGCAGCCAACGTCCGTTCAAACATTGTTAGTCAGCGGGTCAAGGGAAGTCCAGCGGATGGCGAGTCCGTCATCGTAGTCCGCTTAACCTATTGGCTTACTTCGCCATCGTCAGTGAGTGGCTGAGTCATTGAATGAGTTAGACAACTCAGCTGAGTCAGTGGCCAACTGGGCTGAGTGACCTCTAGGCCTAAACTGTTGCAATGACTGAAGGCGTGGTTTGTGCTATGATTGTATTCAATCCAGCCATGATATTTGATGTAAACCTAACCTAACTACATTGTCATGTGCAAATCCATCTCAAACCCTCTCTTTTTCAGTGCATTTGACAATTCCACCTGAGTCACAACCAGCTTAGCAGCGCCATAATGCATCACTTTGCACCACCAATTCAACTAAAATCGAGTTCACATAGTCTAGCACATCAAAGCTCAACTATCTCTCGCATAACCGCGTTCCTCACTGCCAAAAGCATCGACATCCATAGTCATTCCTAACCACAAGGCTTTGTCATTCAATATCCATTCCGGTTCCATCCTGCTCACATAATTCGATTCAACCCATTCTCGCCCAATGCCTGTCTCCTCGAGGCCACCAAAGAAATGGGCTCAATCTACTCGAATGGGCTACAAACAACCCGAAAAGCAACTCAGACTCCTGGTCTAATCAGCACTCAGACATTCCATTGTACTTTGCGGCATCAACTCCATTTGCATTCGGATCTTTGTCATATCATGCACTAGAACTGCTTCGCCTTCCAGGTTCACCATCGAGCAGCCATTCTCTCATACTGTATCGCAGGCATCACCACCACCTTTATCTTCATTCCTGTGACTTATGAATAGAACTCAACTCACAACCCGACATGACACCAGGTTCAACCTTATACAAACCCATTCATTTCACAACAGCTGACAATCTTAAGTGACATCAAACTACTTCTTCCTCGATTTTCTTGGTTTGTCATATCAATTTGACCTGAACCCATCTGCTTCTTCATCAATTTCTTCCACAATCTTCGGATTCATTACCAGTACCTTATGCGACCACCATTAGCACCATATTTTCTTCATACACAGACCCAAAATAGCAGCAGCTCAACTCATAATCCAGACTTCAATCTCTCAAACATCAACCCATGAAAATCAAACCATTTGAACCCCTCTCACATTTCACTAATCTCAATTTCGGTTTAACAGTTTCAACGGCAACAACCATTTCTCTTAAGAATGCATCGACTTACTTCTCTTCTCTCACAATTTGACTCTGGATTCAACAATAAGCGACCCCATCCTTCGCTCTCCATTCAAACTCAATCTCCACCTTTTTATCAATCACCACCAACCCATCTTCCATGTATCGAACCCTAATTTCTTCTTCCACACACCCATTTTTTCAATTCAGGAACCCTAGTTCCTAATTTCAATACGAGAACGACCCCCAATTTCGCATCGATCTTCTCCTTTCATTCGCACTCCATGGCATCGACAAATCCAACTTGTTCTTCCATGTTCCTCTGTTTCTTGTATCACCAAAGTCCCATCTCCAAATCAACATCTTCTCCCGTATTTCTTTAAGCTCCAATTTCTTTTCAATTTTTGGGAAGATGATTGAGATGAATGAGAGAAAATCTTCTCTCGATTTAGGGTTGTAGAGATTTGGGTGGATATTTGCACCCCACATGAAAGCCAGATAAATGCACCGGTAGATGATAAGGGGTACTCACGATGACAACCCCTTAGCCTTGACTGGGCACAGCTTTAGTACTCCTCCAAATTGCTGCCCTTAACCTTGGTGGGCTCCATTATATCAATCGCCCCGTAAAATGACCTTTTGCCCTTTTTGCTTTTAAATAGAGTAATTTCTTCTTCTTTTCCTCCGTGTGACTCCAGAGTAGCTATAAAACTCAAAACAAGCATAAAATACATAATTTACAAGAAAATAACAAAGAAAGCATAAACAATAGATAGTAAATAGGATGTATTCTACACCCTATCAAATTCCCCCACACTTCGACTTTCTTTAGTCCTCGAGCAAATCAAACTAAAAACTCACAACTTCAAAGCGTTCAAGCGTCCCCAAGCATCCAAAGAGTTATGAGAACATAGAATTTCGCATGCTAGTAATAAGAAGTTAGAAATACTAAAGAACATATTCTCATTCTTAAATGTTGATGAGAAATAATCACACCATAATGAGAGAACGTGTTTGAAACGATCAATAAGCATTTCGCCTCGATCGCCTCACCAAATAAGATTTTATGATAATTGCACTCAAAAAAGACTTTTTTATGGTTCTCACATGTGTGCAGGTAGGCAAATGAAGAGAGAAATCTGCAACACGTTGAATGGTGGGAAGGACAAGGTTCCTAAATATTTTGAAAAACCCACATCTTTTAATATTTTGAAAAACCATTTTAAGACGATCTCCAAGAAAGGAAATCAACCATTTATTATTGAGGATGAGATTACTTACTCACCTTCACATCCGACGCCAATTATGATAACACCACTCTTACCGCATCCAATAGAACGTCTTAGCTCCTCGTCTTGATCTTCATGGTCTTCGTCTTCGGTTTCAACTATTAATGATAAACTCTTGAATTTCATAAATCCTTAACAATTTATAACTCTTTTTACCTTAAATCCTTGTCGCTTGAAACTTCCTTATAAATTTTCCTTCCCCACGGCTTATTATCAAAACAAATATTTCTCTTGTTTTTCTCTTTTTTTTTTTTCTTTCCTTTTCTTTTCTTTTTTCAATTTTTTTTTATAATTTTTTTTTTTTTTTTTTTTTTTTTTTTTGAAAAGAGAAATTAAATACAAATAAACCATGGCCGTGGAAGAAGTATTTTACCGCTTGATTCTTCACAACTTGTATCGTCTTGAAATCATAATCTTCAAAAATTCTCACCTTTTAATTTTCTTCGCTTTCATGAATAAGTCTTCATACTTGGATATAAAATTACCTCATTGTATTGTAAGTCCTCAACATATATGTGAAATCCGCTCTTTGTATGTTGCTTTACTTGAGTTTGAAATTTGCTCTTTTTCTCGTTTTGTTGCTTATAAACCTTAAACTTTTCCAACTTTCCTCAGAGATTTTAATGTCGCTCCTTGTTGATGATGATGGTGTTTCTGGGACCCGTTGTTGTCGAGAGAGAATGGTGCTAACTGCAAATCGAACTACAAGAAGGCGGCTTTCATCTATAGACGTCACCCTCATGATTGACAAAATTAGCACTCAAGAGATCAAAGAGTAAGTGCTTCTATTGGGTGGGAGGTTGGGTAGCTCACCATTCTACCCGGAATTAACGTATGGTGACACACACTCAAAAGAAAGCTCTTTAGTAGATGGAAAATTTCTGGTCGGTGCCTCACATGATATGAATGCGGGTAGTCTCCACTAATGATTGATCGGCAACTCTAATAATGCACTTCTCCACTCGCACCAAATTTCGCATCACCGGCATGATTAAATCCATTATTTAACACTCAAACAAGCAAGAAATCGAATGTAGTTCTCTAACATTTCCAAGTTCAATTATGTCGGTCAAAATCTCTATGTAAACATACCTAGAAGTATGCTAGTGACTCTAAAATCTTTAAAAGTTGGAGGTTTTAAGTAAATTTTTTTTTTTTTTTTTTTTTTTTTTTAATTTTTTTGTAAATTTTTTTAATAAACATGCTTAACCACTCCCCCACACTTAAACCTTACATTGTCCTCAATGTAATTGAATCCTCCTAGTAAAGTCAAGGTGGGAAATTTTAACATGATAAGAAACAAGAAAAAGAGATAACAAAAGCAAAAAAGATAAGAAATACAAAACCTATGGGTTGCCTCCCATTAAGCGCTTGTTTTAAAGTCGACTGACCGACTTAGCTCTTGCAAGATTCATTCCCCATATAATAACAATCTGAAAATTTGAGGATCCACCCATAATACCTGTTTTGCAAACAATAACTCCATACAAATGTTAGCACAAGAAAATAATAATGAAAGTATCGCTCGATAGAAATTTCCCCCACACTTATTCTCATCCACACTCTAAGTGTATAAAGAACATAGAATTTTGGAACTTCCATGTATTCCTCTTGGCAAACCTGCATAGTGTTAGCATCAAGTGTTTCCAATGGTGGATATCTAGAAACAAAATCATCCAAAAATACTTTCAAGCACATACATTCAAACCAATAAGAGGTAATGAGGAGAAGAATCAATATGCAAAGGGTTAGACAAACCTTGCACAATTTCTTGTATTATAGAATCCTCTTCATCCTTAAAAATTCAAGTGAATTACTTACCTCTTGTATATCGTGGTCCTCTATTAAACCTTGCAACCATTCTTCGTACGTTTTCTACCTTAACCAAAGTCTTGGCATCATTAAAATCATTGGCAAGTTCAATTGGTCTTCCACAAAATCAATCAATTTGGTTTCATCCTCTAGCATCATCTCTTCAACATTTTCATCATCGAATCGGGCCATTCACTAAAATGATTTTCATCGCATAGATTGTAAGATTTTCTTGTGCGGTGTTACACCGTTTTAACAATAGGTAAGTCACCCAATCTCCTCCTTTGAATAGGTGAAGGATCGTTATTATGATCCTGAGTTGGAATAACTTCCTCATTGTTGCAACGTTCATACACTTCCGCGGACTCATATCTTTCCTAAGAAATTTTTTCCACTTAATAAATGCATCTTCCTCAAGCTCTTCCTTTTGAATAGGTGATTGATCATTATTAAAAGATCAAGGCTCAAGTAATCTACACCAGCGTCATCAAAAGTCTCTAAAGGTTGGTTAATTTGTTCGTATAATTTCTCCAATTCCTTTGAATTTTCGATGTGATTCTTGCAACTTTTGTTGAAGATCCCAATCATGGCGAGACATCTTATCTGCAAAACTAGAGAATTTCGATCATAAACAAAACTATCCTCCCATCCTTGTGATTGTCCACTTACATACCCGTCATAAGGTTGTTGATATGTATGAGAATATCCATAAGGTTCTGTAGGAATTTGATCATAGCCAAAAGATTGGTTTTGATTGTATCCTAAGGATGGTTGAAGTTGCCATAATGTTGAGGTTGAAAACCGTATTGATTGTTGTAATATACTTGCTCTTGTCCGTGACATTGAAAACAAGCACCTGAAATAAGATTCAAAAACCAAGTTAGATACGGAATAGAATCCAACAAAGCAAGAATAAAGCAAAAGAAAAATAAAAACAACTAAAATCATCCGTTGCTCCCTGGCATGCACAAAATTCTGATGCGTGTCGTAGGTACCAATCAAATTAATCAATATTTCCACTCAATTAAAAATAATATGATGGAAGTCAAGTTTCGTTTCCCACCGAGGAGCAAGAGATTCTAGTTGCAAAAATTGTCACAAAAAGGGGGTGTAAAAGCAAAAGAAAATAAACAAAGCAATTAAAATCGAAAGTTGAAAGCAATAAGAGACAAGACCAGAATCCTTCTTCGTTACGAAACAATGAATCAAGTTATGTTCTTTTTACTTGTTATTAGTCACAGATTATCACCAACCGTAGGATAGCAAAAGTCCGCTTAGCTAGCCCCAAAATCCATATTTCATCGAGTAACAGGTCCGCTTAGTTATCGATTCTATTCAAAAGAACCACCACGAGGTTCGCTTACAAGATGTAATTCCACTGAATGCATTAAGATTTATGAATTTAGGTTTAGTACTAGTAGTTAAACTCGGTTCGCTTTGGATCACTTTCTAGCGTTGTTTTTACACACAATCGCTCCACTAATCCCTCCGCAAGGTCTCGTGTTTTCTACTTGTGTAAAGTGTCGAGAACGATTACGTATTCCCTAACTTATACTAGATATAGATCAATTAACAAATCAATTTAGCGTGCACTCCAAACAATGAATCAATCAATCATGAATGAATAAACATTCCTATTAGTAAAACAATCGATAATCATGTGAAAATCTCAAGATAATTGAAACAAAACTCAAATCATATGTTTAAGAACTAGAATTCATCCTCAATCAATAATTAAATTAGCTACTCTCATGTTAAAGAGTTCACAAAAAGAAATAAGAAAGAAAAGTGTTGTGTGTGAAGAGATGTGTGTAAAAGATGTAGAAAACTTCTCTATTTATAGGTTTCAATATTTTCCAAATCTTCCAAGGAATAGAATCCTTTTCCTTTAGCAATTCAATTTCAAATCCAAGCTTTTCTCAATCTTCTCTTTCCAGCAAGGTCAATTTTCCTCCTTCAAGTCTTCACAATTCCAATTTCCAATTCCAAGCTTTTCTCAACTCTTCCACCTTCTTTTCCAAATGACCCTCGGTGAGTCCAAGTGTCGTGATCTCCGTCCAACTTGTGGTCCTAAGTCAGCAGGTTAAAAAGTGACTTCACACCCATGAGAGAAGTCCACAGCTCACAATATTATTCTTGTCTTTGACAAATTTCAACTCGCTCTATGTCTAAGATGTTTCTCATGATAAACTAGCAGGAAGTATTCACCTAAGTATTATGGTACAGTGTCACGAGGCTAAACAAATCCTCAGTTCATAATCCCGCTTTCGGAGGTGTTCTAACTTCCCAAGTGCACCGTTGGTATGCCGCTAAGATCAAATTTCATCTTAAAAATAGTTAAGCATTCTGTACGCAGAACACACGGTGAGAGGTTAGGGTTTCATCTCAAACCTATAACTAAGTTAAAGGAAAAATTTTGGCTAATCCGCGTGCCCATGGCAAATAAAACCTAACCCTAATTCCCAAAATTCAAATAACGGAAAACAAATCAAACCTAAACCCGGCATCGGTTGTTGGCTCTCCTCATGACTCCTTGATTGATTTGCAGAGAAAACCCTAGTCTTGTTTATCTTGCCTGCCCACAGCTATTTTAAAGACAAACACGACATAGTGGTGTTGGTGTGGTGTCAGGGAAGAAGGTGGCGGAGGTTAGTGGTAAAGTTGCTCTGCAACTGATGGAGGCGAGCGCGGAGAAGAAGAAAATGAAAGAAGAGAATGAGGTGGTCGAGTTGGGGTATAGGGGTATGGGCAATCGGGCACGGCGGGGTTTTGATGAGGAAGAGCGCCGTAGGATCTCTGAGAGAAGATAACTCGGGGATGGTAGCGGTTTTACAGTGTTGCGGGCATCAGAGATGATGTATAGTGATGGGCGCCGTTGGATGTAGGTGAGGAGGAGCTGAAGCGGGCTCGGACGGGTCATGGGTAAGCTCTGCCCAATGAGCTTAGACTCAACTCAGTTCAGGAGGACTTTATTTAGTCAAAATTAATTAAAACAAATATTTATTCTTGAAAACAAAGAAAACCTGAGAATTTGCAAGTTCTTGAGCACAAAAGATGAGTAAAATGCCAATAAAAGGTGTATAAATATGCACTATTTGGCACTCATCGAGGTCAAGGAAGGCTTGAATCAAGGTAACAAATAAGTCGTTGAAAGTTAGACCTGTTGTGCGGTGACCTCTGATTGCCTTCAATGCTATGATTGTATTCAATCCGGCCATGATGGCTTGATCGCAAACCAACTCCAACTACACTGTCACGTAAATCCATCTCAAACCTCTCTCTTTTTCCATTTGCATACCACAATCTCCACCCGAATACACAACCAACTTAGCACGCCATAATGCATCACTTTGCACCACCAATTCAACTAAAGTCATTCACCACATAGCTCCACATCAAAGCTCAACTATCTCCTCGCACAACGCATTCCTCATCGCCAAAAGCATCAACATCCATCGCTATGTTCTAACACAAAACTTGGTCATTCAATATCCATTCAGTTCGTCCCGACTCTGCAATTCAGTTCAACCCATTCTCGCCTCTTGCTTTCATCTCCTCAGGCCACCCGGCAAATCAGCTCATCTACTCGCAATCGGCTACAAAAACCCAAAGCAGCTTCTGACTCCTCGCGTCTCAATCAGCACCTTAATTCCATTTGTACTTTGCGGCATCAACTCCACCGCATTTCAGTCCTGTATCTTTACTACTAGAACTCGCACTTTTTGCCTTCGATTTCACCATCGGCGGCCATTCTCATACCCTGTGAGCATCCACTACCTTTATCTTCATTCCCCTTTGACTTATGAATAGCAACTCAACTCCACAACCCCGACAAGACTGAGTTCAACCCTTATACAAACCCATTCATTCCTGCCCGCTTGACAATCTGCAGTTGTGTGACTGGCTTACTTCTTCCCACTGGATTTCTTGGTTTTGTCATCTTGATTTCTGAACCCACCGCTTTCATCGTAATTTCTTCCACAATCTTGGTTTCATTACCGGTACCTTGCGCGATACCATTAGCACCATATTTTCTTAAATACTGGACCCAAAATATGCGGCTGACTCAACTCATAATCCAGACTTCAATCTCTCAAACATCAACCCATGAAAATCAAAACCAGCTGAACCCCTCTCACAATTTCAGCTTCAATCTCAATTTCTCGGTTTAGCAGTTTCAACGGCAACAACCATTTCTCTTAGCTGCATCGACTTACTTCTCTTCTCTCACAATTTCAGCTCTCTGTGATTCGAACAACAGCAGCGACCCCATCCTTCTGCTTCTCCATTCAAACTCAATCTCCACCTTTTTATCAATCCACCACCAACCCATCTTCCACAGATCGAACCCTAATTTCTTCTTATGCGACACCCATTTTTCAATTCGGGAACCCTAGTTCCTAATTTCCAATCTGAGAATCCGACCCCCAATTTGCATCGATCTTCTCCGCTTTCCATTCTGCACTCCATGGCATCGACAAATCCGGCTTGTTCTTCCATGTTCTCTATTTCTTGTATCACCGAAGTCCCATCTGAAATCAACATCTTCTCTTTTGTATTTCTTTCGCTCAATTTCTTTCTCAATTTTTGGGGAAGATGATTGAGATGAATGAGAGAAAATCTTCTCGATTTAGGGTTGTAGAGATTTGGGTGGATATTTGCACCCCACATGGCCGATAAATGCACCCTCACGGTAGATGATAAGGGTACCACAAGACAACCCTTAGCCTTGATTGGGCACGGCTTTAGTACTCCTCCAAATTAGGTTGCCCATAACCTTGGCTGGGCTCCATATATCAATCATTTAATAAAATGACCTTTGCCCTTTTTGCTTAAATAGAGTAATTTCTTCTTTATTTTTCCTCCGTGTGACTCCAAAGTAGCTATAAAACTCAAAACAAGCGTAAAATACATAATTTACAAGAAAAATAACAAAGAAAGCATAAACAATAGATAGTAAATAGGATGTATTTTACAACCTATCACCAATCCCTTGATGTCGACTTCAATTTCCTCCCATCTGGCCTTTGCCGCATCTCTATTTTGTTCTTGGCGTATCAAAATATCTTCTCATCAACTCCTCTCGATTTAGGGTAAAGAGAATTAGGGTGCTAATTGACACCCACCTTCTCGATAAGGGCCACCCATCGCAACCCTTAACCACACTGGCTCTATTTAGTACTCTTCCCAATAGAGTTGCCCCTTAACCTTTGGTTTGGTTCCCAATAGCATGTGAAATGACACTTTGCCCTTTTCGCCTCAATTTGGGTGATTTAAAGCTTCTTTTCTCCGTGCGACTCCGAATACCTAATAACTCAAAAACACGCGTAAGTACATAGTTCACAAGAAAATAGCAAAGAAAGCGTAACTCATTAGATAGTAAATTAGGTGTTTTACAACACTATCGATTCCCACACTTAAGACTTTGCTAGTCCTCGAGCAAATCAA
>JAJJWW010016597.1:0-144925 GCA_023531295.1 Papaver armeniacum
CACTAGCTTTAAATAAATTAACAAATCAATTTAGCGTGCACTCTAAACAATCTATCAATCAATCATGAATGAATAAACATTCCTATTAGTAAAAACAAACGATAATCATGTGAAAATCTCAAGATAGAATTGAAACAAAACTCAAATCATATATTAAGAACTAGGAATTCATCCTCAATCAATAAGAAAATTAGCTACTCATGTTTTTGAAATTCACACAAAATAATTAAAGGAGAATTTTCAAGTTCACACAAATAATAAATAAAAGGAGAATTTTCAAGAGCAAAAACACAAGTGTTGTGTGTGTAGAGAGATGTGTAAAAAGATGTAGAAAACTTCTATTTATAGGCTTCAATATTCTCCAAATCTTCCAAGGAATAGAATCCTTTTCCTTTAGCAATTCAATTTCCAAATTCAAGTCTTTCTCATCTTCCATCTTCTCTTTCCAAGTTTGAGCCCACCTCTCCATCCAATTCCTAGTCCAAGTCCTCACACCCATGAGAGAAGTCCACGTAAAATTCTGGAATTTTGGTCATTGGAAAACTAGTATTATGGCCGGAATTTGACCGAACTCCGCCACCGCCAGCCCACTTGAAAATTTCACCGTCATCGTATATTCGACGGAATATTCACACCACCGTTAGGACTAACGGTCAAACGGTCAACCGTTAGTCAACCTCCGGTCAAGGGGAGGAGAGTTAGACATCGAGTCGCCTCCTAGGTGGTCGATCGGTCTTACCTCGCCGTGCCGGGATCGGCTCATCGCCGAGTTGACTCCGCCGGCAGAAATCGCCGAGTTTCGTTTATTTCGGGCTTTCTCGTGCCAATTCCTGTGCCGATCTTTCTTGCAACATTCCTAACATTCATCTACTGAGACTCATTCTTGCACAATTGCTTCTTCTTCTCGAGTCTTCATTCAACCGATTTTACGTAACTAGCAAAACCTAGGTTGCTTCGACCGAAATCTCGCCATCGAATTCATCTTCTCAAACCCAAAGATCCAATCAATCTGCTTACTCGAACCCATTTCTCACCACCAACAATGACATCAACTCCTTCTCCGCACATTTCTTCATCTCCATTACCCCGAATCGATTGCAACAAAGAAAGATCGATTTCTTCTATCCGCATCTCAATCACCTCACTTCTTCTCACCGAGTCGATCTCTCACAAACCCATCTCTCGATTACATCTCAACTCATTTCTCACCAACCGCTTTAACCCATATGTTGTTCTTCATCGACCTTCGCTTTTGCATCATCATCGATCGAGCAACTTCTTCTCCTCAAACCCTATCTCGCTTCTTCTCTCGATTCGAATCTCCATCAACACCCATTCCATTTGAACTCTAATAACTTCTTCTCTACGATCTTCTCGGGTTTCGATCCGCGCAGCAAACAAACCAATTAATCCCTCTCCAAACTCTCTCGATTTCTCGGTCTCGGATTTAATGGCAGTCACGTATCCGTTTTCGGGCCTCGATTTCGGGTGAAAATGAGAAGAGGAGAAATGTCTCGATCGAATCGGGTTGGGTTAAAAGTAGGGGATGGATAAGGATACCCCACTACACAGGCTAGGGGACACCCCAAATTGAGTGCCCTATAACACATGTGGTCGCCCCTTAGTACTTCTCCAAAAGTTGGCCCGTAACCTCGACCGGGATCCATATATCAATCGCCCGTAAAATGACCTTTTTGCCCTTTTGCTCAAATTGGGTGATTTCTTCTTCTTTCCTCCGTGCGACTCCAAAGTAGCTATAAAACTCAAAACAAGCGTAAAATACATAATTTACAAGAAAAATAACAAAGAAAGCATAAACAATAGATAATAAATAGGATGTATTCTACACTTAGACTTTGCTAGTCCTCGAGCAAATCAAACTAAAAACTCACAACTTCAAAGCGTTAACCGTCACAAGCATCCAAAGAGTTATGAGGACATAGAGTTTCGCATTCTAGTAATAAGAAGTTAGAAATACTAAAGAACATATTCTCATTCTTAAATGTTGAGTGAGAAATAACCACACCATAATGAGAGAATGCGTGTTTGAGAAACGATCAATAAGCATTTCGCCTCGACTTCTGCCTCACCAAAAGGATTTTATGATAATTGCACTAAAAAAAAAACGGCTTTTTTATGGTTCTCACATGTGTGCAGGTAGGAATGAAGAGAGAAATCCTGCGACACGTTGAATGGTGGGAAGGACAACTTCCGAAATATTTTTAAAAACCCACATCTTTTAACATTTTGAAAAACCATTTTTCTGACGATCTCTAAGAAAGGAAATCAACCATTATTATCGAGGATGAGATTACTTACTCACCTTCACATCCGATCGCCAATTATGATAACACCACTCTCACGGCATCCAATAGAAACGTCTTCCGCTCCTCGTCTTGATCTCCTTGGTCTTCGTCTTCGGTTTCAACTATTGATGATAAACTCTCGAATTTCATAAATCCTTAACAATTTATAACTCTTTTTACCTTAAATCCTTGTCGCTTGAAACTTCCTTATAAATTTTCCTTCCCCACGGCTTATTAACATACTTCTCTTTTTTTTTTTTTTTTTTTTTTTTTTTTTTTTTTTTTTGAAACAAAACAAGAGAAATTAAATACAAAATAAACCATGGCCGTGGAAGAAGTATTTACCGCTTGATTCTTCACAACATGTATCGCCTCAAAATCATAAACTTCAATAATTCTCACATTTTACTTTTTCTTTGCTCTTATAAATAAGTCTTCATACTTGGATATAAAATTACCTCATTGTATTGTAAGTCTTCAACATATATGTAAAATCTGCTCATTTGTATGTTGCTTTACTTGAATATGAAATTTGCTATTTTTTCTCGTTGCTTGTAAACCTTGAACTTTTTCAACTTTCCTTGTAGATTTTGATGTCGCTCCTTGTTGATGATGATGGTGTTTCTATGGATCCGTTGTTGTCGAGAGAGAATGGTGCTAACTGCAAATCGAACTACAAGAAGGAAGCTTTCATCTATAGACGTCACCCTCATGATTGACAAAATTAGCACTCAAGAGATCAAAGAGTAGTGCTTCTATTGGTGGGAGGTTGGGTAGCTCACCATTCTACCCGGAATTTACGTACGGTGACACACAATCAAAAGAAAGCTCTTTACTAGATGGAAAAATTTCTGGTCGGTGCCTCACATGATATGAATACGGGTAGTCTCCACTAATGATTGATCAGCAACTCTAATAATGCATTTCTCCCTGCACCAAATTTGCATCACCGGCATGATTAAATCCATTATTTAACACTCAAACAAGCAAGAAATCCGAATGTAGTTCTCTAACATTTCCAAGTTCAATTATGTCGGTCAAAATCTCTATGTAAACATACCTAGAAGTATGCTAGTGACTCTAAAATCTCTAAAAGTTGGAGGTTTTATGTAAAACTTTTTTTTTTTTTTTTTTTTTAATTTTTAAATTTTTTTTTTGTAATTTTTTTAAAAAAACATGCTTAACCACTCCCCCACACTTAAACCTTACATTGTCCTCAATGTAATTGAATCCTCCTAGTAAAGTCAAGGTGGGAAATTTTAACATGATAAGGAACAAGAAAAAGAAATAACAAAAAAATAAAAAAAACAAAAGCAAAAGGATAAGAAATACAAAACCTATGGGTTGACTCCCATTAAGCGCTTGTTTTAAAGTCGACGGCCCGACTTAGCTTTTGCAAGATTCATTAGCCCGGATCAATCTCTTTCACGCCGGAAAACATGATTTCACATCACTAGGGTATCTCTTTGTCTCAAAGATATTGAAGTGGATGAGTGTACCATCAAACTCCATAGTCGAGGTGCCATTTTGGACATCAATCTTTGTTCCGGCGGTGCTTAAGAATGGTCTACCCAATAGCAAAGGTGTAGACTTGGAAGAATTCTCATCATTCATGTCTAAGACATAGAAATCCTAGGAAATACAAGCTCATTAACCTCGCACCAAAACATTCTCAACAGTCCCTTTCGGGTAAACATTAGATCGGTTAGCAAAGGTGTAGACTTGAAGATGTTTGTGACTACTTTTATATCTTTCCTATCGGAGATATCAATCTCAATCCAATCGTTACGATTGTACTCAATACGATAGAAACATCAAGATCAGATCGCACAACTACAAGAAAGTAGTATCGGTCTGGCTTCACATTCCCAATGAAGTCTTCAAGTCGTTAACCTATGTGGCCTCTAAAGAAACCTAAGGTTAAAGGAGAATCGACTCTAGATATACAACTAGTATCACACATGAGGTGTGGGGATTAGGTTTCCCAGTTGCTAGAGTTCTCCCTTATATAGTCTTTCAAATCAGAGTTTGCAATCAATGTTAGCTTAGTAACAAAGCATTCAATATTCACCGTTAGATGAAAACTCTGATTAGATTCAAGCTAATATCTTTCAACTGTTGGATTGAAAACTTAGCTTGTTACACACAAATGAAATGCACGTTTCTAGGTTTGTGTAACCATACCCAAACATGTACATTTGTTGGTTCAACAATAGTTAACCAAATGGTTAGCCATATGAGCACTTTCATATCAACCATATTCTTCTTCACCATAACTAGTTCAAATGACTCAAATGAACTAGTTAGAGAGTTGTTCAATTTCTTAGATCTTATAGAAGTATACAAGACACAATCGAAGCAAAAACGATTTGATTCACTCGAATCGATTCATGAACTTTATAGCCACGGTTTGCAAATTGCATTCCTTAGTTTATATAAGTATAAGTTCACAAATAATCGTTTTTAGATATAACCAACTCAAATACGCGGACTTAAGTTCCCTAAGAAGTTTACAAACTCAAACAGATTTTCTCAGGATGAGAACCTAAGACAGCATGGATCGTTGTTCCGATTTTCCCGATCAACAAAGTAAGCATACTTGGTTCAAGGAATAAGGACTTATACATGTATGCGTTTCCACACAATGCTTATATCCAACAATAGTTATATAATCTAAACTCTCATTTCAATCATTGAAACATTCTTAGAGGACGTTTTATAGTTGTTATTCACAAACTATTTTTCGTCAAAGCCATTTTCAAAGTGATTGAAACATAACATGACTTTCGTCACTAGGTAAAGAAGAACTTCGCCAAAACGAAAGCTTACCAACACATATTTCGAGAAATAGATAGGCGAGATAAACTCGTCTCGAAATAGCAAATGTGTATAATCAAAGTCTATATAGCAAAACGGCTTTTGTCTCAAGATAGGAGATAGAGTAGATAGACTTTTGAGTGATAGATAAGTTCAAGTCTCCACATACCTTTTAGTCGATGAAGTTCCACCAGTTCCTTGAGTAGTTCTTCGTCTTGTATGATGATCGCCATGGAGTTCTTGAGCTCAACTACACTTTCTATCCTAGTCCGAGACTTGGCTATAGTAGACTAGTGATGTAGTTTTGAAGTGGTAAGTAGAGTATCGTTCGCTCGGACTTTTTTTAAAGATTTTGATTTTAGACTTAATGAAAGAAATACTAAAACTAGCAAATAAAACAAAGGATGACAATAATATTGAGAGATTACTGGGAATCAGGATTTCACCGAACTCTCTTTCTATGGTTCAATTATTAATTCTTTGACAATTATAGCTCCAAAATTAATATTTATTGACTCTAAATCTTTGCCAAGGTAGATTTTATAAAACATTAATTGTAAATGGTAAGCATGGATTATCAAAACACCTAAGCTAAGCATAACCCATCAAACTAAATCACAACTAATTAATTTAAAATCATAATTCAAATTATATTAATGCAAAAGTCGTAAAAAGAATTTAATAAAATTACCATAGTGTTGAGAATCGGCTTCCTCCGTCATCCCAGCGATTGGGTTTAGCTCATCATGGTAGAAACACGCTCAAAAGAATTTTTCATAGCTCTAAAAGGTGTTTTTATTGAATAAATGGTATAAGACAGAGATTTGCAACGCTGTAATGATGTTACAGACGTTACTGTTACAAGCCGGGTGTTGCAATTGAACAGTTACAGAGAACGATAAATTAAATGTGTTGCGAATAAAAGACCGCCCTCGCGAAATCCGTTTCTTCGTGTTCTTGATAACGACACTTTTGAAGTGTCGTCTGCAACTTCTCTTCTTATTCTTCTTCTTCTCTGCTGCTGCTGCCACTTCTCCTGCAGCGTGATTTTCTCCTCTGCTAGCTACCCCCAACTCCCGAATCCCTTCTATGACTCCTCCGAAGGCTATTTATACCCAACAAGGTAATTGACTCTCCTTGAAATCTCTTCTTTTCTTTCCCCAAAAGTCAAGGGTTTTCTTTCTCTCTTTATCTCTTCTACACGTCTCTGGAAGTAATATCATCTGTCAGATGATAAAATAAAATCACTAGAATATATTCTCTCCGCTTCTTCACGTATCTTCCATATATATCCATTATTCCCGGAAATATTGTCCCGTGAAACCAAGAAAACCCGAGACCCTGTTTAACTCAAACTCCGATGATCTGGTCCAAGTTTTTCGATTAGAACACCCATTCAATCCCTGTTTAGCCCAAACGAGTTTATCCAAAGCAAAAACAGCGATTTAATCTCCCTACAAACGGCCCAAAACTCAAAACAAACCCGAGAAAAGTTTCCTCTCCTCTTTTACTTCAACACGACTCTGCAGCCAACTCTGATCGATCGAAAGACATACATCAGGCCTGTTATGCTCCAACAGGTCCATCCCAACTAATATTTGCAATTGAATCTCATTAAAACTCGTCCTAATTTGACGAAGAAAATTCCGCAGGTGGTAATATAGTTTTCCCGCCAAAACTTGGTTCAAATGGGGAAGAACATGGATGCCCCTTATCCGTTCATGGGGTGTGAATAGCAAGTGGTCGCCCCTTAGTAATTGAGGTGCCCCTTATCCAAATGAGGGGTCCGAATATTAATTTTCTCCCACGAGCGCAAATACCACTTTTCGAGCCAATTTTCCCGCAAAAGCTTATTTCTCCAAAAACACCTACAAAGACATAAAATACCAAAATAAGCACAAAATCGAGTACTAACATTACAGAGAATTGAGACTAAAATAGACACATAAATGCGTCCATCAACTAGAAATCAAGACTTATAGTTTTGATCACTAACATTGACAAACATGCTTGAGATAGCAACGCATGCGAGTTTGACCGAGCAGTGCTCTAACAATCTCCCCCTTTGTTAATTTTAGTGACAAAACTATCAATACATATTGAATACAAAAATAAATAAATAAACTTTTGTAGCTCCTATTCCACATGCCTAATCTTCAACATTACTCGAAATCTTCATCACTTCCAAGTACTGCAATGATCCCAATGGTTGTAAGTTTAGCATCATCATTGTTGAAAATCCGTAGCTATAACAATGAGAAAACAAGTATTCTCAATCATTGTTATACAGTGTCATAGTATTATTATACAATATCAAATTTCAATTGTATCACAACTTCGACAACAATACTATGGTGATATGTATCACTCCCCCTTAGTCAATACTCCATCTCACATGGAAACCACTCCCCCTTACATAATGATCCGAAAACCATATGTATTTGTAGTGCGAACTACATATTAATTCTCCCCCTTTTTGTCAATAAAATTGGCAAAGGTACGAAAACAAGATCCTAATGAAATTTCCAAAGAGACATTTCATGACCAAAAGAAAGCACATATCAACTTATGTAGATGCAATCATATAGCCGAAACTAAATGCTTTCATCAAGGAGTTTATAAAGATTCAAGATAACCCCTATAATATTCCACAACCGCACTCCCCACAAAGATTTGGCAATTAAGCACAAGTTCAATTAAGAACTCTCCCCCATAATATGTCATTCCCAAAAGAACAACAAGAGCGACCTTAATTTCAAAAGAAAAGAAGGATTTCTTTGGACATAAAAAATCACATACGAATATGAATTTGAATCCAAAAATATTCAATTAGATTAATCACAAGAGAACCTATAATTAATCTAATCGGAAATGCTCAACATAAGAGACCTTACGGAGCCTCACAAGATATACATAAAATATGGATCGTGGAAGATCAATATCATGGAATAAACAAGGATTCATTCTATTTTCCATCACTATTTGCACAATGACATATAATAGACATAATCCTCGTAAACAAAAGTTCATCCTTTATCCATCAATAATGACATAATAGGCTTCAAACTTTTGTGATGTCAAAAGCTCATTCATTCTTTTATCAATACATGCATATCGACATATGAAAGACTTAACTTTTGACAAGGTATGGGACAATCATAGTTCACGGATGCAAACACACATATCCCATAACAAATTGCAATATATAAAACCTTAAAGATTAATACTGCAAAAATCATCTTCCAAACAATTTTTTAGAATTTAAACAAATAAACCTAAAAACATGAAGATGAAAATGTTGGACATAGCTATGTGAAATCACAATAATCGCTATTCCAAACTCTAGTTATTCTTCTAAACAAAACAAGAACAGAAGATTTACTAGACAAAAAAAAACTTTAGTAAACATGATCCGAAAAACGCTAGACCCGGTCAGCAACTAGAGATTGAACATAGACGAGCTCATCACTTTCTTTCTTCAGTTCGTTTTTCAGAAAATCAAGATTCCTTGTTGCAATTCCGAGTTGTTCACGAATGACTTTAAAATCTTGAAGAAGATTTCCTACCAGTTGTGAAGACATCTGAACTGGTAGTTTGTTTTCATGGTCAATGGCATGATAGCATGTTATGAAAACAGGATTCTTGTGAAACTCGATAGTCTTGCCCTTCTTGACTTCATCATCTTTGTTTCCTCCATTAATTGCGCACACCAAAAATCGGTAGAACCTTTTGACCTTACGGAACTATGTATCAAGAGATGACACATAAGTGTATATAAAGGAGTTCCATGGAAAACCCTAGGAAAACTTGTATACGTCCGTGTGGGTCAGGTATTCGTGCACTTGTGGTCACAACCCTGATATGTGACCGAGAAAATAGAGGATCCAACTTCAGACTGCTTCTTGAGAACTCAAGAGACATTCTAAACAACGGATGAAATTCTTATGTCAAGAATAATAGTTGAGAAACAACTACTTGGAGACAAGACAATTAAACATGGAATTTTTCTCAAAAGAAGATGATCAGAATTATCTTCAAGAGAAGAACTGGAGCGAGGCTCAACAGATTTATTAAATATAACAAAAGAAGAAACATAACATTCAACTTTGACAGCATTCTCAAGACACACTTCCTGAGAACTATGAGCATCCTTCTTTTGATTACAAGAAGGATGCTGCATCAAGTAGTCAAGTTGTATTTTGATGAGCATTTTGCTCATCAATGTTGACTTCTTTTATTTCTCCTTCAAGAGGATTTACAGAAAAATCACTTGACTTAGTTGAAGAAGTTTTATCAAGAGAGGAACAAGGAATACCTGAGCCAGAGGTTTTCCTTATCTTTTTGATGCCCGTTTGAGTCGTTTTATGCCGATCTTAAGCTCGAGACTCGATTATTGAGATGAATGAAACGGAGCAGGTGTATCTTCTTCAGGAGAGAAAATGAACTCAACCTTTATTTCTTTCTCCTATGCCTTTTTCTCTTTTCAGAGTTATTTAAGAAGTCAGTTGCCCTTCTGCCATTTTTCCTTCTACCATTGTCAGTATTTTGTGTTTCAAAAGCACAATTAAGAAAAGACTTATCACGGTATTTTTCTTGATTGTTTACAATGCCTTTTACTCCAACAACATGAGAGACAGGTTTAATAACTTCTTTAGACATCCATGCAAGAATGTTGTGAAGTTTTTCATTTCTCAAACGAAAACGACATCTTCGCTCAGGATGTCCTTTATTTCCGCAATAATAGCAGTTAAAAGAATTGTTCTTGACCGTTCTCGTGTGGGTAGATTTAGGAGGGAGAAAATCCTTATTTCTAGACTCATTACAAGCTGCAAAAGGTTTCTCACATGTAGAGTTATCATTAGCTTTAAAAAAATTTGATATTACTCGTTTTTGGAGCGTCTATTCCTTTATAGCCCAGACCACGTGTATCACGATGTTCTTTACATGCTCCAAGCATAAAAGATAATTTTGTAGATCCAAAATTGAATCTACTCAGACTCTCTTCCAAGGTGATTTCACTTTATCAAGAGCAGCAGCAAGGTCAGTCTCCAAGGATTTTTCTTTGGCGAGAAGACTGAGTTCTTTGTCATTAACACACTGTTGTTGAGCGTCATATCTTGCTTCAGATTCTGCAAGTCTTTCTTTCAACAAAAAGAGATTTCGAAGAAAATTATCACATTCAGACCTTTTAGTGCGTACATCTTCTTCTCGATCTTTAACAATATATTGTAAGAGTTTATATCCACAATCATATCCTTTAAAGAGTTTTCTCAATTTTCTGTTTTCTTGACAAAGAGGAGCCATGTATTTACTCAATCAAGTAGTTGACTTCTTTTCTTTCAAATCACGATCAAAAAGCTTGATATATTGAGAGACTTCCTCATCAAGACTTTGTCCTTCTTCTGAATCACTGTCATCCGAAAGATCATCCAACTGTTCATCAAGAGATTTTTTCCAGTTAAATGCAGGTTCAGACAGAGGACCAGAACCAGAGTCTTTAAAAGCTTCATGACTTTGAAACTCACAAGGAAGGCTTTGAACTGATGTTGCGTTATTCTAGTACTCTTGTCCATAGAGTCAGATCGCTACAAACATAGACTTGTAAGGTCTTTAAACGTGTTTGCCTACTCGATACCAATTGAAAAGCGGGGTACAACAACCACACCCAATATTTCGCTTTAGCAATTTGTATGGACTAACTCCAATATACTTTCAAGAGAATCAACTAGACTCAATCTTAATAAAGTATATAAAAGAGTTATATTATCTCGATCTCTCGATTTAATTCTTACTCAAGCAAATAGAAATCTGCGAGTCTAATTAAATATAAGAGAGATAACTTTGATGGTACCAAAGACCAATATCCAAGTGTCAATCAATGTAAATCAACAACCAAAGGTTGGATATTCTAATTGATTGAAATAAACGCACAACCTGTGATATTTCAATTATATAACAAAATATAACGCGGAATAGAAATAACACAGACACCAAAAGTTTTGTTAACGAGGAAACCGCAAATGCTGAAAAACCCCGGGACCTAGTCCA
The DNA here is from genome assembly GCA_023531295.1 of Papaver armeniacum. NCBI lineage: Eukaryota > Viridiplantae > Streptophyta > Magnoliopsida > Ranunculales > Papaveraceae > Papaver > Papaver armeniacum. The sequence goes on from JAJJWW010016597.1 coordinate 11,172, forward strand.
GATTGAACACACACTGTATTAAGCCGCTACAGACACTAGCCTACTACAAACTAACTTCGGTCTGGACTGTAGTTGAACCTCAATCAATCTCACACTGATCCAAGGTACAGTTGCGTTCCTTACGTCTCTGATCCCAGCAGGATACTACGCACTTGATTCCCTTAGCTGATCTCACCCACAACTAAGAGTTGCTACGACCCAAAGTCGAAGACTTTAATAAACAAATTTGTATCACACAGAAAAGTCTACGATAATAGATAAATCTGTCTCCCACAGAAATACCTACGAGTTTTGTTCCGTATTTTGATAAATCAAGGTGAACAGGAACCAATTTATAACCCGGACTTATATTCCCGAAGAACATCCTAGTATTATCAATCACCTCACAATAATCTTAACCGACGCGGCGAAAGAAGATATTGTGGAATCACAATCGATAAGACGAAGATGTTTGTAACTACTTTTATATCTTGCCTATCGAAGATATCAATCTCAAGCCAATCGTTACGATTGTACTCAATACGATAGAAACAACAAGATCAGATCACACAACTACAAGAAAGCAGTATCGATCTGGCTTCACAATCCCAATGAAGTCTTCAAGTCGTTAACCTCCAGGGTCTTGGAAAGAAACCTAAGGTTAAAGGAGAATCGACTATAGCTATACAACTAGTATCACACATGAGGTGTGGGGATTAGGTTTCCCAGTTGCTAGAGTTCTCCTTATATAGTCTTTCAAATCAGGGTTTGCAATCAATGTTAGCTTAGTAACAAAGCATTCAATATTCACCGTTAGATGAAAACCTGATCAGATTCAAGCTAATATCATTCAACCTTTGGATCGAAAACTTAGCTTGTTACACACAAATGAAATGCATGTTTCTAGGTTTGTGTAACCGTACCCAAACATGTACATTTGTTGGTTCAACAATAGTTAACCAAATGGTTAGCCATATGAGCACTTTCATATCAACCATATTCTTCTTCACCATAACTAGTTCAAATGACTCAAATGAACTAGTTATAGAGTTGTTCAATTGCTTAGATCTTATAGAAGTATACAAGACACAATCGAAGCAAAAACGATTTGATTCACTCGAATCGATTCATGAACTTTATAGCCACGGTTTGCAAATTGCATTCCTTAGTTTATATAAGTATAAGTTCACAAATAATCGTATTTAGATATAACCAACTCAAGTACGCGGACTAAGTTCGCGGACTTAAGTTCCCGGAAGAAGTTTACAAACTCCAACAGATTTTCTCGGGATGAGAACCTACGACAGTTCGTGGACTGTTGTTCCGGTTTTCCTGATCAACAAAGTAAGCATACTTCGGTTCAAGGAATAAGGTCTTATACATGTATGCGTTTCCACACAATGCTTATATCCAACAATGGTTATATAATCTTAACTTTCATTTCAATCATTGAAACATTCTTAGAGGACGTTATATAGTTGTTATTCACAAACTATTTTTCGTCAAAACCATTTTCAAAGTGATTGAAACATAACATGACTTTCTTCACTAGGTAAAGATGAACTTGGCTAAAGCGAAAGCTTACCAACACATATTTCGAGAAATAGATAAGGTAGATAAACTCAAAACTCGAAATAGCAAATATGTATAATCAAAGTCTATATAGCAAAACGAATTTTGTCTCAAGATAGGAGATAGAGTAGATAGACTTTTGAGTGATAGATAAGTTCAAGTCTCCACATACCTTTTAGTCGATGAAGTTCCACCAGTTCCTTGAGTAGTTATTTGTCTTGTATGATGATCGTCATGGAGTTCTTAAGCTCAACTACACTCTCTATCCTAGTCTGAGACTTAGCTATAGTAGACTAGAAATCAAGACTTATAGTTTTGATCACTAACATTGACAAACATGCTTGAGATAGCAACGCATGCGAGTTCAACCGATCAGTGCTCTAACAGAAGTTCTGACTGTACTCTGATCAAGATCAAGTAATTTAATCTTTCCCACAAGATTATTTCTGGAAAGAGTATCAAGGTTATTTCCTTCAACAATGGCATTCTTCTTAGAATCGTATCTAGATGGTAGCGATCCGAAATTTTCATCACAATGTCCTTTTCAGGAATAGTCTTACCCAATGCAAAAGATGCATTAACAAGTTTAGATACTTTGTGATTAAACTCATCAAATGAATCTTCATCTTCCATAGGAAGCTTTTCCCAATCGGAATTAAGGTTTTGAAGCCTAACTTCCTTTCCACTGGTATTTCCTTCGAATACGGTTTCTAAGATATCCCAAGCATCTTTAGACCTAGTGCACGTAGTCACATGTCTTTGAAAGATCTAGGGTAATGGCATGTATGATGGCATACAAACCGTCGGAGTTTTGATTTGTAGCAAGTATCTCGGCAGCATTGTATTCATAAATGTTCTTTGGAACGGTTGCATTCCCTACTGCCACAACGGGAGCATCATACCCATTAACTACATAAATCCATGATTGAAAATCACGCGCTTGAAGAAAGGCAGGCATAACAATTTTCCACCACAAGTAATTTGAGCTATCGAAAACTGGTGGTACGTTTATAGAGATAACACCTTTGTCCATATCAGATCGCTACAAACACAGACTTGTAAGGTCTTTAATGTGTTTGCCTGCTCTAATACCAATTGAAAATGCGGGGGTCTAACAACCACACCCAACAATTCGTTTGGAAATCTGAGAGGACTTACTCCAATACACTTTCTAGAGAATCAAATAAATAGTCAGACTCAATCTAGAGTAAAAGTATATCAAAGAGTTTAATATCTCTAACTCTTAATTCAATCCGCAATCAGCAAATAGAAATCATGAGCCCGATTGAATATAAGAGGAGTAACTTGAACGGTACCAAAGACCAATGTTCAAGTGTCAATCAATGTAAAGCAATAACCCAAGGTTGGATATTCTAATTGATTGATCTTTGGTGTGGTTTTAACAAGTTGTAGAAAGTGGTAGTAAAGTGATTCGATTCTCGAACTTGTGAAGGATAACTTTAGACTTAAATTCAAAACTAAAATAGAAAAATCACTAATAATTATAGCAAACACTGAAAAAGTTGATATCAATATTAAAAGAACACTGAGGCTAAGATTCCACTATTTTCCAAGTTCAAAGCGATTTAACCCAATATTTATATTCATGCAATTTTCTCATTCAATTTGATTCTAAACTATTGCAACAAGTAGATTCTCAAAATAACAAGTGTAAATACGAAGTATAGAACATCAAAAACCTCGGTCCAAGTATGCTCTATCAAAAGAAATCACAATTGTTTAACAAAAATCATTCAAACAATTATCGATCAAGGCAAAATAATCATAAAAATAATTGCAATAAATAGATAAATAAGAATATACCACTTCTTGTTGGAAAAATAGCTTCCTCTATCGCCTCAGCAATGGGGTTTAGCTTCTCATGTTGTAGTTATGCTCAAAGTCGATTTCATTGCTCAAAAGTTGATTAAAAAGAGTAGAAGATATAAAGCAGCGTGTTTGTAACAAATATAAGTGTTACAGAACCCACCGTTACAGAGACCTTAATAGAACTGTTGCGAACTTTGATTAATTGTTACAGAAGTTGTGACAAAAGGTATGGAATTTGAAAGTAAAAGTCACGGAATAAACGATTGTCTTCTTCTGCTGTTCTGTGTTCTTCTTCTTCCTCTTCTCTGCAAGTTGTGAAATCGTCTCTGCAACCTCCTAAACTTCTCTGGAACCACCCCAAGGCTTACGTACCACTTTTTGTGACTCCCAACAGCCTATATATAGCCCACAGGTCCCGTAAAAAGCAAGTCAATCTCCAAAAATAACTCTTTTCTTCGGCAGTAATACTCGGGATTTTCTTCTCTGCCAAATCTTCTTTATGCGGCTTCTCTGAGTTGTCAACACTCCCAACAGGATAGAATAAGTCCCGTGCAGATTAAACTTCCAACTATGACCGTAGACTCCCAATTATACACCGGCAAATCCCGAGAATAGTTGCTTCTCTGTTTAGCTCCAATCCAGCGAAAATCTTCCTTTCCAAGTCACACCTTCCCTGTTTAGACGATACAGGGTCATACTAATCCATAACACGAGAATAATCCGGCCAAAACTTTCTCGAGTCGTCAACATAACTTGATAAACTTGCACCTCCTCTGTTTTAATCCAAATCGATGTGGACCCCTATTTCTTCGATTCTGTTGGACCCAATAGCCCTGTTTAGTCATAACAGGGCGTATCCAATCCAAAGCAGCCATTAAATCCGGCTAAAGCTTCAGCAAAATTTCGCCTGCAAATCTTGTCGCAAAACTGAATTTGAGTTCAGTTTTTCCCGCCAAATTCCGTGAAGAAGAAAAGAATCGCCCCCTATCCAGAGTAGGGGTGCGAATAGTAGCTGTTTTGGGGGTGACCTGAAGGTGCCCCTTAGTAATTTGGGTACCCCTTATCCATAGCGAGAGTCCGAATAGCAAGTGTCCTCCGGGCGCTTTTACCAACTTTTCGAGCCGATTTTTCTAAAAATGTTATTGGCCAAAAATACCTACACACACATAAAACACCATAATAAGTACAAAAATGAGCACTATTAATATATGGAATCGAGACAAATTAGACACAAAAATGTGTCTATCAAATACCCCCAAACCTATTATTTGCTAGTCCTCGAGCAAAAATAAAAACAAAAATAAAATCCTAACTCACTGTCGCAGGCATCGTCGATTGCATTTAGCGTATGCAATAAGCCTTTAAACCCCTAGGTGGCCCTAGTGGCCGAGTTATAGTCTCGGGAGGGTTTACCATAGGTGTACCCACAAAACCTTTATTCCAGACCCTAACTATATACGCAGAACTTTGGAAGGCACTAGAGAATCTCCTTGGTTGGCATACTTATTGACTACAGGAGGAAGTACCCTGATGCGAAATTCCAATTGCTGTACACGAGTTTGCACTCAAGAATACTAAAATTCATATATAAGTCACAGAGCTCTACTCAGATAGTTGCACTATGGACATCAATATCCGGAGTCAAAACTAATCACATGGATAGATCAAGAAGATGGATATAGAGGAAAAACATAGATGGTTTTGATGTTTACTGAGTGAACGGTGTTTCCCATATCTGTATGAAGGCCTCCGCCAAAATGAACCTATCCTAATGGACTTAGATACTAGTCTGACTAATATCAACAAACTGGCATATACAAGGGAACCATTGGTCGATAATCCTAACTCTAGGTCAACACTACTGGCATATACAAGGGTTCCAGTGGACGACTTTATTGAATTTATTCCGGTTGGTCCTGATGGTCCGGTCTCATTTCCTTTTTTTTTTTTTTTTTTTTTTTTTTTTTTTTGGTATCTCAATCACTCTAATTCACCCTAGCATTGGTAACAACTTGATTCGTGAGCCCCACCTAATCACTTAGAGAAACATAGTTTAAAAACAAAATAAAAATGTAAGTGAGGACTCAACGAGATATGGTGAAACTATCATGTTATTTCTAACACCGAGCTCGTGCTTTTATGAATAGACTCTTTAGATGTTTCCATCTAATCGATTGGTTCCTCAACTCCTACAACCAAAATGCTTCCATCCACTTAGATTGGTTAGTGCCATCCTTAATAAGCATAAATTTCTAGGCTCTGAAGTTTAATAATGCAACTGCAACTAAAAAGTTTCTCCCATACCCCCAAACTTAAATCTAACATTGTCCTCAATGTTCTAAAGATAAAATTTAAAGCATGAACAAGGAGAAATCATAACATTTGAAGCAAAAGAGATAAGGAAAGATATTACCGTGTCGCATGAATATTGGGTTACCTCCCAAGAAGTGCTAAGTATAAAGTCTTCAGCCAGACTAAGAAAGGATTAGTCACCTCACAAGATCATAAAGTAATAGTCGAAATATCTGTGGGTCATCAAAACCAAATAGAGCTATCACAAGTAAAAGGAATATGCAACATGCCAAGAAAATTAACAAATAAAGCACACCCTTGTCTAGTTTCCTGTTTAAGACAACTACATCTAGCTGTGGTTCAGGTTCAGGCTCTATAAATGGGTCGAGATGAATTATTTTCATGTGCTGGAATTCCTCAAAGCTAAGATCCGATTCATGTATTAGAGTCTGGAAAAACTCAAATAAAAACTTAGAAGCACATAATAATAACCTGAATAATTGCGGATCCTTAAAGTCAATCAGTTTTGACTCACACAATTGACCACGATGAAACTGGCGGTCAATCATAAGAAAATGTGTCGATACTAATCTCCTAAAGTACTTAGGTTTAGTCTCAAAACTAAATAATTGACACATCTGAAACTCATACGTTCCCACATTTGGAAGAAAAATATTTGGTGGGAAAACAAAGTCAATTTAAGTATCATAGCCTGGGTAAACCACATCAACCAGAGGATGGGTTTCTAATAATCGAATCGCTTCTATGAAGATACTTTTGTGAAATGGTAGAGGCATATGTCTCTAAATAGACTAGTCATAATATTCCTAATTTCTAGACCATCAGGTTCCTGAAAAAGGTCAATTGCTTTATCTAAGTTATAATCAGGTGGTTCATCCTCTAAATGCATCTGATGCATACACAAAGTAGGACTTATGTCCTTAATATCCTCTATGGTCCACCCTAAAGCTTCCTTATTGTCTTGAAGCACGGTCACTGGCCTACTCTCCTGATCACTATCCAAATCGGAAGCTATAATAACAGGGAAAGTCTCAGATGGGCCTAAAAATGCATAGTTAGGGTCCAACTTAGGAGGCTCTTCTAAACAAGGGATTAAGGTAGACTCGAAAGCTAATAATGGTTCAAACCTAGCTTTCCATGTATCGGTATCTAACATAGGAATAGAATCCAACAGAGCATTTACTTGTTCAATGTTGCTATCATCGTCGAAATCCATGCTAAAATGGGCTAGACAACTCTCTAATGGATCTTCCGATATAATGTTTGGTAATGACTCCTGAACTAAGGTTCCTATCATGTTCACCTCTTCAATGCACGTGTCATCTAGCTCGTAATGCAGCCTTAACATTAAAAATATTCAACTCAATAGTCATATTACCAAAAGATAGATTCATAATACCATTTCGGCAGCTTTATGATCGCATTAGACGTAGCTAAAAATGGGCGACCTAAAATCACAGCTGTATCTGGTTCTCTCGGGTCGTGACAAGGTTGGGTGTCTAAGACCACGAAATCCACAGGATAAATAAACTTGTCGACCTCAATAAGAACATCTTCTATCACACCACGAGGAATTTTAATCGACCTATCGCCTAATCGCAGTGTTATCTTGGTAGGTTTCAATTCACCAAGTCCTAGCTGTAAGTACACATGGTACGGCAGTAAGTTCACACTAGCTCCTAAGTCAAGTAAAGCTTTATCTACCCGATGTTTCCTATCGTGCAAGCAATGGTAGGGGCACCTGGGTCTTTATATTTAGGAGTTGTGTTGTTCTGAATGATCGAACTTACATGACTAGCTAAAAAGGCTTTTTTAGGGACACTAAGCTTGCGCTTTCGCGTACACATATCCTTAAGGAATTTGGCATAAGCATGAAGTTGCCTAATTGCTTCTAGTAACGGAAGGTTTATGGTAACTTTCTTAAAAACCTCCATTATGTCATTAAAGTTGGATTCATTCTTTGTTGGTACTAATAGATGGGGAAATGGGGCTCTAGGCATAAAATAGGGCCTCTCAGGAACCGAATTGGCATCATCAGAGATTTTATCAGTCCCTTCAGCTATGGATGGTCCTGAGGGGTGAACTACATGATGCTCACTATCGGGCATGGTTACCCGATTGTCTACTACTCGCCACTCCTAAGGGTTCTAAATCGAATTCAAATGATGTGATGGTTTTGCGCCTACTTCATGAACTCCTCTAGGGTTTGGTTGTGTTTGACTAGGGAACCTACCTTTTTCTATCAATGACTCATTTATCAGACTAACCTACGTTTTTAACTCGGCAATAGCTTGACTATTTTCTTGCCCTATCCTGTTACTAGCTTCTACGCTTTGTGAAAGTGATTGGTGCATCTTTTCAGTATTTCGAATAAATGAGGCAAGAGTTTCATCTAGACTTAAAATTTTCTTATCGGACTGATTTTGAAACTGAGCTACTCCTGAAGGATTCTTAGTATAGCCAAAACCTGGGGGAGCATTCGAATTACTAAACTGACCTTGATTCTGGTCCTTAGACCAAGAGAGGTTCGGATGGTTTCTCCAACCAGGATTATAGGTTTCTGAATATGGGTCAAACTTTTGACGGTTATTAAATCTAGTGTTATTATTATAAAGAGCATTGGCTTGCTCTTCAATAGTCTGGCCTTCCCAAAAAGGCTCCACTCTACCGCTAGTGTGACCCAATTCTAAAGCTTCTAACCTTTTAGCTATTGCTGCAATTTTGGCATCTGATTCAAAGCCTCCTTCTAGCCTATTAACGTTTCCTCTTCCTAGAAGAATTATTTTCTTGGGTTCCCTACTATTTTCCCATTGTTGGGTCTTTTCGGCGATTTCATGCAAATATGTCATCGCCTCATCAACTGTTTGGTTTTCAAACCCACCTGTACACATAGATTCTACTGTGGTTGTAGTGGAATAATCTAAACCCTCATAAAGGATCTGAACTAACCTAACCTTTTCTAGACCATGATGAGGACATTGGGCTGATAGATCATTGAACCTTTCCAAATACCTATACAAAGATTCTCCCTCCTGTTGAGAAAACGTGCAGATTTGCGTCCTAATAGACGATGTTTTGTGCCTAGGGAAAACTTGTTCAAAAAGGCAGATGTAAGTTGTTCAAATGTTTCAATTGAACCGAAGCCAAACTATATAGCCACGATTTGGCTTTATCTTTCAAGGAAAAGGGAATAACCCGAGTTTCAAAGCATCATCGTCAAGGTTTCTAATCTTTAGGGTACTACAAATTTCCTCAAAGTCCCTAACATGGAAATAGGGTTTTCATTTTCTTTCCCTAAGAAGATTGGGAGCAGTCTGTAAAGTCCTGTGTTTAAGTTAATAATTTGCTTCATTTCAGCCTAACTGATACACGAGGACGAGTAGTCCTAGTCGGGTTCAACAAAGCTTTCAAAGTTGCCATTTTCGGCTCTATCGGAATATTAGGATTGTCTCCTTGAACGGACTCTTCAAAAATCAGACTTTCTAAATTGAGGTAATCGAGACGCTTAGAACTACTAGGTTTTTCTTTAACAAATCTACCTAGGGCGTCTCTTTTACGTTCCGGCATGCAAAAGAATAAGGAAGGGGATTCTATACAATCAAAAAACAAGGCTGACTCAACCAAATCAAACCTATTGATTTCTAGCAAACAAAAAGCATGATGGCTCCACTTAGATTGTTTCTAGACCAGCTTCTAATCCTTCGAAAGGGAATTCGTTAAAATTTAAGAAAACCCCTGGAATCAACCGAGTCAAAGTAAGTTGAATAAAGGCGAGGGAAGCTCGGTGGAGATTTGATACCCAAGGCCTCACCGAATTAAAGGCGGCGCAGATCACGCATTCAACTCACGTAAACCTTCATGAACTTCAAGTGTGCTTAAAAGAGTAACCAATATTTTTCGAATGACTTTCCTATTAAGCTCATTACCCTATCGGTCTTGTTCTAGTCAAAATTTTAAGGCTTAAGTTCGCATAGGTTACGTGTTCCTAAGGCGGGCAAGAAGAGAACGGTGATGAAATCCGAACCATTATATTGTATGGCCAGGCCTTGCCCTTTACTAGAAAAATAAATGTCCGTATTCAGTCCTCAACATATAAGCATACGAAGGAAGACAGTAACTCGCTGACAGGGGATTCGCGAGTGTTCAGAATCTTACCTCTCGTTCTAGACGGGGGATGAATCGGTTGTAGTCGACTCGGGCCACTGACTCCTATGTCAGTGTACGAACCCAAGGTGCAGAGACAATATCGTAATTGTCCTTCTTCTCTGCAAACAGTTTATATTTAAAGTACCCTTCCGTAGGGTAAAAATAAAAATAATGTCCAAAGTCCAAAAGTCCAAAGTCCAAAAAGAAAAGAAAAGAAAAATTACAAAAATAATAAACCCTAATACAATTTTTTTTCTTTTTTTTTCTAAAAATAAACAAACCCTAAAAACAAAATAACTAAAATAAAATTGTCTTCTTTTCCGTTCTTTTCGCTTTATCTTTAGCTCCAAGTCTTTACGAAATCACCAAACTCCTTGGCTCAATTTTCTTTATGATCCAGAACCTGTAGACAAAAGATAAATACCCAAAAACGTAAAAAAGAACAAAAATAATAAAAAACTAAAAAAAATAAATCTAAAACCCTAAAAAAAAAGTCCGCGTCGGCAGCGCCAAAAATTGGTGTGGTTTTAACAAGTTGTAGAAAGTGGTAGTAAAGTGATTCGATTCTCGAACTTGTGAAGGATAACTTTAGACTTAAATTCAAAACTAAAATAGAAAAATCACTAATAATTATAGCAAACACTGAAAAAGTTGATATCAATATTAAAAGAACACTGAGGCTAAGATTCCACTATTTTCCAAGTTCAAAGCTATTTAACCCAATATTTATATTCATGCAATTTTCTCGTTCAATTTGATTCAAACTATTGCAACAAGTAGATTCTCAAAATAACAAGTGTAAATCCGAAGCATAGAACATCAAAAACCTCGGTCCAAGTATGCTCTATCAAAAGAAATCACAATTGTTTAACAAAAATCATTCAAACAATTATCGATCAAGGCAAAATAATCATAAAAATAATTGCAATAAATAGATAAATAAGAATATACCACTTCTTGTTGGAAAAATAGCTTCCTCTATCGCCTCAGCTATGGGGTTTAGCTTCTCATGTTGTAGTTATGCTCAAAAGTCGATTTCATTGCTCAAAAGTTGATTAAAAAGAGTAGAAGATATAAAGCAGCGTGTTTGTTACAAATATAAGTGTTAAGTAACCCACTGCTACTGTAGACCTTAACAGAATCAAGTAAGAACTTTGATTAATTGTTACAGAAGTTGTGACAAAAGGAATGGAATTTGAAAGTAAAAGTCACGGAATAAACGACTGTCTTCTTTCATTTCTCGTGTTCTTCTTCTTCCTTTTCTCTCGCAAGTTGTGAAATCGTCTCTGTAACCTCCTAAACTTCTCTGCAACTACCCCAAGGATTCCTTAACCCTTTTTGTGACTCCCAACAGCCTATATATAGCCCACATGTTCCATAAAAAGCAAGTCAATCTCCAAAAATAACTCTTTTCTTTCTAAGTAATACTTCGAGATTTTCTTCTCTGCCAAATCTTCTTTATGCGGCTTCTCCGAGTTATCAACACTCCCAACAGATGATAGAATAAGTCCTGTGCATTAAACTTCCAACTATGACCGTAGACTCCCAATTATACACCGGCAAATCCCGAGAATAGTTGCTTCTCTGTTTAGCTCCAATCCAAATAAAAATCTTCCTTTCCAAGTCACATACCTTCCCTCGTTTAGACGATACAGGTTATACTAATCCATAACACGAGAATAATCCGCCAAAACTTTCCCCGAGTCGTCAACAGAACTTGATAAACTTGCACATCCTCTGTTTTAATCCAAATCGAGGTGGACCCCTATTCTTCGATTCTGTTGGACCCAATAGCCCTGTTTAGTCATAACAGGTGTATCCAATCCAAAGCAAACATTAAATCCGGCTAAAGCTTTTAGCAAAATTTCGCCTGCAAATCTTGTCGCAAAACTGAATTTGAGTTCAGTTTTTCCCGCCAAATTCCGTGAAGAAGAAAAGAGTCGCCCCTATCCAGAGTAGGGGTGCGAATAGTAGTTGTCTTGGGGGTGACCTGAAGGTGCCCCTTAGTAATTTGGGTACCCCTTATCCATAGCGAGAGTCCGAATAGCAAGTGTCCTCCGGGCGCTTTTACCAACTTTTCGAGCCGATTTTTCCAAAAATGTTTATTGGCCAAAAATACCTACACACACATGAAACACCATAATAAGTACAAAAATGAGCACTATTAATATATAGAATCGAGACAAATTAGACACAAAAATGTGTCTATCAATCTTAACGCACAACCTGTGATATTTCAATTATATAACAAAATATAATGTGGAAAAGAAATAACACAGACACCAGAATTTTGTTAACGAGGAAACCGCAAATGCAGAAAACCCCCGGGACCTAGTCCAGATTGAACACCACACTGTATTAAGCCTCTACAGACACTTGAAAAGACAAGGGTACCCAAATACACCACAATATTTTTATTTGACCACAACCTATTCAATCTCTACCGTGTATAAACCTTTTGGAGCAACGATCACTCAAGGAATATTTCAACACAGTGTCCACTTGAAATAAGGTTAGTCCGAACTGGTCTAACACGTGAATAATTACATCAGACAAGTGGAGAAATCCAATACACTTTGTGTGATCGTCTATGGATATGAATCGAGACAATACTACGACAAAGTGTTCACTTGATAACCGAAACCTTATAAGATAAATATCAAGTGCCTAGTTAACGTACAAGTGTAATTACTTTAATTATAGTATAAAAACAATTATAATGCGGAAATAAAGTAAAGTGTAGGGTCGTAATATCGCAACAAACAAGGTTCACGAGATTAATAAACGACAGCATCGCGAAGGAGTCGCAGGAGTTAAAATAAACGACGCAATGAATAACGACAGGCAAAACATAAAGAAGACGTGAGATCTGGCGAGGGTTAAGAAGTGTCGCGAGAGTGAATGTTTGTGCATCTGCGACACTTCGCGAGACATTCCCGAAAATAAAGGGTAACTTAGCTGTCATCCACTATGTATTACCCTATATAAAGGGCTAAATGAGTCTGTAAAGGGAGAGGTCTTTTTGAATTGTTAAGCAAGTCATTAGGGGAGAGAAAATCAAGAGTGATTGTAATTGCTTGAGCTCTGTTCTTCATTTCTTTGTAAACCTTTCAAGAAAATAATTAATAAAACACATTATTATTCATCTTCAAATGTATTAATTAAGCAAATTCGAGTGAGGGGTGTAGTGTAGGTTTTCCTGCTACTACATATGCGCTAGAAACAGGGATTGAGCAGAGATTGACGAAGAAATTGGAAAGAATTTGGATTAACAGAGAAAAAATTTGGAGAGATACTCAAGAATTCATTGAAAAAGAGAAATGGCTAGGAAAAGAAACGTACAAGGGCAACCAACGATCGTAAGAAGAAGTGGGAGACTTGCTGGAGAAAGGAGGAATGAAACAGGAGAATCGTCAAGGATGAGTATGAGAAATGAAGGAGAAAATCAAAATCAACCACCGATCTCACCAGCAGCAAACGCGGCTGTGGATTATGATAGAGTAAGTGTACATACTTGGAGGTCTGATTCTGAAGACGAGAGAGAAGAGGAGCAGCAGATGGTGAGTAATGGACAAGGAGGAGAAGAGCAAGGAATGAATGGAGAAATGAATCCAGAAAACGAAGAAATCGCAGCGTTAGAAAGATTGAGACAAACAATACACGAAGAGAGACGACTAGAGGCAGAGGAACGAGCAAATTTGACAAGACAGAACCATGAATTAAGAATGGAAAATATGAGATTGCAAAATAGGAGATCAAGAAGTAGTGCGAGATCAAGTTCAAGGTCAACTAGGGAAGAAAGAAGGAGAGTTTTACCAACAGAAAGTACCGAAGAAGAAAACCAACAAGAAACACAAAATCCAAGCACAGAGCGTGGCGAGAGAAGAGGGGAAATGGAAGATCGTTATATTCCTCAGCCCGAAAATCGTCAAGATGAGCGGAATAGGGAGAATCAAGGAAACATGCAACTCCAGGGGCCGAATGACCCAATTGCTGAAGGAAGAATGATCTTGCACGGGAGAGAAGAATTGAGAAGAAACCGAGAAATTGAGGATGACATTGAGAGGCACTACATTGAACAAACGCGACTAGCTCGCGAGAGAGAAAGGATAAGAGCAGAAATGGAAAATCAAGAGATGGAAGAAGCAATCCGACAGAATAACCATGACAACCGGGAAAGAAGGAGGGAACAAAATCGTACCAATAGAAATATTAATGAAGAATATGAGAGGGCGCAGATGAGAGCTGAGAGACAGCCAAGAAGAGAGAACAACCGATATAATGGTGTGCGAATTGAAGAAAGAAACGAAGAAGAGCGTCGCAGGGAAAGGAGAGAAGAAAATAACGAGCAAGAAGGTCAAAACAGGCACGAGCGAAGAAGGAGAGAAGCAGAGCTAAAAAGACCAGTGGAGACAAACTCTGAGGCGAATGAACAAATCTTAAGAGAACTGGCTGAAATGAGAGGACTAATGAACAATAGAAGGGAAGGAGGAAGGAAACAGTTGGACGAAGCCATCGCAGAGGCTGCGAAGAATACCTTCACATTAGAAGTACAGATGGGAGGAATACCTCCTAAGTGCAATCTACCGCATTAACCAACATCTTTGATGGAACAACTTTGTGCGGTACAACATATCAAGGCTTATATGAGATGTATGTTGCGGTGGGAGAATCATGATGCTATACTATGCAAGTATTTCGCATCAAGCCTAATAGGAGAAGCACTAAAATGGTTTGAGGGTCTGCCAAGGAACACAATCACATCATTTAACCATTTACAAGCCACATTCTTGGGCGCATACATAAGTAACAATTCTTCACGACCAGGTATTGAAGATGTATTCGGGTTGAAGCAAAGGGTTGGCGAGAGCTTAAGGCAATTGACAATAAGATGGAGGACCATGTGTAGCGAAATGGCAGGACGGGTTGAGGAAAGATACCTCATTCTCTCATTTGTGAATGCTCTCTTCGCGACTAATTTGTTATACATTCAAATTTTTAGAATCAAAAATACAATCACGATGGCAGAACTGCGAGAGTTACAGGAAGAATATATCGCCTTAGAAGAAAGACAGAATGAAATGAATTCTTATCCAGTCGCGAACACAAATTCGAATGCTGCGAACGCAAGCTTGTTACCTCAATTCATAAATACAGTGGCAAGCACTTCGCAAGGACAGCAAGCAGGGAAGGCTGATGAGGGACAGCGAAAGATAGTAGCCATGGGAAGCCACGACCAAGAAGAGCTTGAACGAGAAAGGAACTACTACAACCGTAACAGCAATAATAAGATTCAGAGGCTAGATCATGTGCAAGAAACTTACGGTGAACGAAGGCAATATAACCATGGAGGGCAGAGAAGTCGCAGAATAGTATGGGAACAGATTAAGATGCCTCCACTGAATGCTAGTGTGGAAAAGATCTGGGAGGCTATACTTGTGATGGAAGATGTACCAGCACCTTGGAACGCGGGGATGGAACCACCACCAGGCGACAGAAGTCATGAGTTTTGTTCTTACCATCGTTTCCATGGGCATCAAACAAATGATTGTAGAAACATAAAGAGAATTATTCTTAGGATGATTGATCAGGGGAAGCTGAATCACTTTCTAAAGGGAGAAGAAAAAGGCCAGACATTACCACCACCACCAGAAATGCACAGAACAGTGTCAGCGAAAGGAAAGGAAACATTTGTGATAGAAGTCGAAACAAAAGCTAAAAATTTGAATTGAACAAAAACATTTGCGAAGAAAGAAATGCCAAAAGAAAAGGTTGGAAGCAACATGTGAGAGATGAGCAGAGAAAGGAAAAATTGATGATGGATGCTATAGAAGTAAGGACTGAACATACCTCGCGAGGTGAATGCCTAGAGACAGGCGAATGTTATGATAACAAAGAAGCGAAGGATATGAGGAACGAAAGGCATAGGAAGTGAATAATCAACAAAAGCAGGAGGAAAGGTAGCAGTTGAAGTAATGATGTGCGAGAATCTCGCAGTCAAGGATAAATGAGAATTCGGTTAAGAAAGAGATAAAGACACAACAAATGAAATGGAATTTTGCGAATGCTTCGCAAACAAATGTTAACAAATAATGAAACACGAATGATTGAATGCTTTAACAAAGATGAATGAGTAAATGAATGGGACGAACCTTTATGGCGTACACCCTAGTTCGAATAACATTTCGTAAGAGGCAAATGTAAGACCTAAAGTGCGTCATATAAGGGGGTATCTCTCGACATGGCTCGGGGAAAGGTTACACCGCCTCCCGAAGCCCGAGTCATGAAAATTTGGGGCCCATGAAAGCCTATCCTGGGATGAGGTACCTTGGATTCCCAACTATATATGTAGGTTATACCCTGGTTGGGCGACCGAGGTCTCTTCTTAGGAGTCGGTGTATGCTCAAGGCGCCGAGGTACACGGTTGTATAAATGAGCCAGAGTGCCGGATGGATGAACCTAGGCATAACTACTCCTCCTTATACCTGGCTGGGCTAAGGATAGTTTATTGCCCAGAATTGAAAATAAGTAATGGTAGATTGAAGTAATGATGCGAGAATCTCAAGGATAAATGAGAATTCGGTTAAGAAAGAGATAAAGACACAACAAATGAAATGGAATTTTGCGAATGCTTCGCAAACAAATGTTAACAAATAATGAAACATGAATGATTGAATGCTTTAACAAAGATGAATGAGTAAATGAATGGGACGAACCTTTATGGCGTACACCCCTAGTTCGCGAATAACATTTCGTAAGAGGCAAATGTAAGACCTAAAGTGCGTCATATAAGGGGTATCTCTCGACATGGCTCGGGGGACAGTTACACCGCCTCCAAGCTCCCGAGTCATGAAAATTTGGGGCCCTAAGTGAAAGCCTATCCGGATGACCTGGTTGGGCGACCGAGGGTCTCTTCTTAGGAGTCAGTGTATGCTCAAGGCGCGAGGTAGTGACAACGGTTGAGCCGAGTGCTCAGGATGGATGAACCTACAGGATAGGATGAACTACCGGCCATTCTTGGCAAGTCTTGGCATATGTTGCACTCGCCCGAAGAAAACTCCACTTAGGGTGCAGCCTCGTAACCATAAACCCTATAGGTATAAGGGATAAGAGGCTGCGAAAACAACTGGTTGTTGTTAAGACCGGATGGGAGGAGCTAGTCTTGTATGGCCGATGTTTCGCCTCCTTGAAGGGGCAACCGGGGAGATGATAAGGGCGACGCTCTCCATTAGGGGGGGGTGTCAAAACAGACGCAAATGTCATGAGGCTATGTTTTCGCAAGAGAATTTAGGCTTGTCATATTTGTGCAATTATCCTGCAGAGGCAATAATACTAACGCGAAGGTAAGGCGAGATCAATGGGTCTTTACACGAAAGTGTACGGACGTCCTGCGATTTCGTCGCAAGACGGCAATGTCATGGGGCTTTATGTTCGCAAGGATATCTAGGCCTGTCATATTGTCGCAACTAAAACATCTCTGCAGAGGCAAAAATACTTGGAAAATGATAAGACAAGATCAATGGGTCTTTACATGCAAGTGTAAAGACGTCCCTGCGATTTTGTCGCGATGAAAGGTGGCAGGGGAAGATCTCTAATTAGGGAGGTCCGACTTGGAAGACCACACAAAAATGATAAGGCAAGGTCAATGGGCCATTGCATGAAAGTGTAAAAGGCGGCTTGCGACCTTGTCGCAACAAGAAGAGATAAAATAAAGACTACCGAAATGATAAGGCGAGATAATAAGGAAATCCCGCGACCTCGTCGCAACGATATATTTCAATCACAATAAAATAATTATCCAACAAAATACATGATGACAACTAAAATCTTCCATCTGAAGATAAATAACAGAGGCAAGTATGGGAATGGAAAAGATGAAATATTGTTATTCATCTTCTGATGAAAGAGTTATACATCAATAATGTTAGCCAATTATATTACAAGGAAGAACTACCAAAAAAGGGGGAGTAAAGATTGAATTCAGGGGGGAAAAATCCAAGAAATACACTATAATAAGGATACAGAAATGTACAGATATTACAAGCAGAGAAAGAAAACAAAAAGAGTTATCTCTTTGGTGATTCTTCTTCTTCATCTGATTCTTCAGACCTATTATTCTCATCGCGAGTTTTCTTCTTCGCAGCCTCGCTATCAGAAACGTCTGAGACAGGCAGATTCTCAGGAACCTTTTCAAGGAGCCAGGGATATGAATGCACAGGGATATTGTGGTCCTTACAAACATACTCCATGGCTCCATTGCGAAAACGAACAACATCATTATTAAAGTTCTCCACTGTCGTTAGAAATTGTTTCTTCAACTTGGAATATTTATTCTCGCGAAGGGAGAGACTCTTTCATGAAATGTTCTTTTCGGTTTCGAGTTCTTCAATTCTCGCTCGGAAAATTCCCGCGAGTTGTTCTTTTCGATTCAAGCTCTCTAATTCTAACCGAAGCCTCTTCTCATTCTCGCAAATAAGAAACAACAAGTTAACAATTTACAAGCAATACTACTAAGTAAGAAGCGATAAGGTATAATAAGTAACCTTCTCTATCGATATCATATCTTTAATCAAGGAAGTATGCTCGGCATGAAGACTAACATCAACACCTAGGTTATTCCCGGCATTATCTAAAACCTTCGCAGCCCAGTGCGAATTCATCATCACTACTAATAACGAGAAGAGAACGAACTTGCTCTTCTCACGCTTAATGGCATGGTATGATGAAGGAGTTCATCTCGTTCAACTTGCACACCAAGAAGAGATTTGTGGAATTCTGCTAATGCCTGTGCACCTCTGTTAGTAATGCGATCGTTCTCATCTATGAGATCACTAATTTTCTTCCTTAAAGTCTTGATTTTCTTCTCGGAATCAAGGTACATTCGTTTAAAGCGATTAGTTAAATTTAAACTAGATCTGTGTTCGATCTCCAAGAGATGATATTTGGATTGAAGATCCTTTAATGAAAGGAGGTTAGTTTTATTGGAGGAACTACTTAGAGATTGATTGAGGTGAGCGAGAAGAAGATCATTATCCATAGGTTCAGGAAATGTATGGAGAAGAATAGCCTCATCGGAGAGATTATATACATCTGCGAAGGTAATAAGTTAGGCAGCAATATGCAACCGATAAAATAGAAATGATAAAAGGAAGTAAAATCTTATACCATAAAGTTGTTGATTAGCGTTCTGAAGAGTGGACACCCTATCCCTTTGGGAGTCAAGTTCGGTATTTAACTTTTGAATTTTCTCGTCTTTATCGCGAGATGACGCAGCTTCAATTTCTAATTCTCGAATCTTCTTGTTCAATTGTGAATTCTTCTTTTCAAGATTGTTGCGTCTTCTCTCGAGATCTGAGGCAACTACAAAAGAAGTTCTTCCAACCTATAAAAGAAGATAGAAAAATCATTAATATATATATATATTTAAAAATTTAAAATTAACAGGGAAATATGACTGCATACGTACCAAAGATCCAAGTGCATTCAAGAAGTCAGGAGACACAATTCTAGAGGCTCCATTGAAAGAATTATTGCCCTCTAATAAAGTAGCATTACACACGTTTGCGAGAGCACCGCAAAGAGAAGCTAGGGGAGCATCTCCCATTCCTTGGAAACAGTCTGAGAAGATGCTAGATAACTGATCCATAGAAGAACTGGTCGACGGAATCTTCTTGGCGAGAGAAGGATTCGAGTCATGGTTATCCCCGTCAGAAGATTCAGAGCTTGAGCTAAGGCGAGAAGAAGATTGGACCTTTCGCTTCTTAGTTAATGGAGCAGAAGATTTACCCTTGCGAACGACAGTTTTACCCTTACTTTTAATCTTCGCGGCTACAGCTTCTTCAGCTCCAACCTTCGCATACGGTTAAAAATAAGAAACAGAGGCAACAATATTGTTTCAAATGACAAAGGAAATGTTTCTTACTTCATCCGTAAGCGATCGAAGTATGGTCAGAGTACTCTCCAACGGATTATCCTTGTACTTTCTTCTCAATTTGGCGATCTGAGAAATTTTACAAACTCAACATATATAAAAAAGAAAGTTGCAAAGGCAAGATTTAAAATGGGAAACATACCTCATTTGCCTTATCAGGCCATTTGAATTCCCAAGGATGATACCCTGTGAGATTCGCAGGAAGAACGTGCGAGCCCGCGATATAAGGGCCATTTAAAATCAAGGGTACAACCCACCACTTCTCATCTTTGGAGTGGCGAGGAGTAGTATTATTACCCGGGTGCCAATCAATATCCTGCATGAGCAATTTATCCTCAGGGACATTATCCTTCTTTTCGTGCGAATGCCCCAAATGAGATTTCGCATTAACCATCTTTATCTTTGAATAGTTTTCAAAAAAGTTCTCTACAAAGTGTACTTCTCAAAGAAGCTATTTCAAGTCTGCGAAATCGGGGTGTCTAACAAGAGTGGGTATAAAGATCCTTTGCCAGCACCACGATTCGCGAACTCAAGCATTAGGCGAATGCAATCGCCACTCAATTGATAAACAGCCCGAGAGAATTTTTCATGGGCCAAGATTTCATAAAATAAAGGCATCTCAGGATTGTACAAGGGAATGGGAAGTCCCGCGAGAAGCTGACCTAGCGAGACTATAATCTTTTGATCATCACATTGATGATCGTAAAACAGACTTTGCGAAAGAATAGATGAAGGTTCTTGATCGGGAATGGTTGATAGAGTAAAACCCTTCTCGAGCAACTTCGTTGAACTTCTTCAAAAGAAGCTTTGTATGCACGACTGATGAAAGCCATTTATCAGTATGGGAATGGATGGGAGATTGGAGATTAAGATCAGCGCTAGAAAGGACGAAGAAAAGATTTGCAGTAGCAGGAGCGCAAATTGCGGAAGGATAGAGTCAAAGAAAAGTTGCAGAGAGAAATTAAAGGATGAAAAGGAGGGGAAAAGAAAACTATATATAGGGAAAAAGATCCTCGAGAAAAACAAGGTCATTTAATGCGAAGAGACATGAATGGTCAAGAATAAGCGGTTGAAAGAGACGTGTCAAGAAAAGACATTAATAATCAAAATCCGTGTAAAAGTACAAAACTGAAGCGAGATAAAGATAAGATCGCGGAAACAATATTGTAAAAATCTCATGATACTCTTCCCCTCGCAGGAGAAATATGAGGAGAGATAGGAGACGATACTTCGTATATATCTCAAAGAAGCTTCGGAACTTTGCAAAAGAATAGAGGCAAGTACGTACTTTTCAAGGAAAGTATTCTTTTGCTCGTTCCTTCATCAACAAAAATCAAAGATCGCTACCACAATAGATTTTTCCTTAAAGATCGCTTGTCAAGCAATATTCCAGGAAAAAGAGGCAAGATGTAGGGTCGTAATATCGCAACAAACAAGGTTCACGAGATTAATAAACGACAGCATCGCGAAGGAGTCGCAGGAGTTAAAATAAACGACGCAATGAATAACGACAGGCAAAACATAAAGAAGACGTGAGATCTGGCGAGGGTTAAGAAGTGTCGCGAGAGTGAATGTTTGTGCATCTGCGACACTTCGCGAGACATTCCCGAAAATAAAGGGTAACTTAGCTGTCATCCACTATGTATTACCCTATATAAAGGGCTAAATGAGTCTGTAAAGGGAGAGGTCTTTTTTGAATTGTTAAGCAAGTCATTAGGGGAGAGAAAATCAAGAGTGATTGTAATTGCTTGAGCTCTGTTCTTCATTTCTTTGTAAACCTTTCAAGAAAACAATTAATAAAACACATTATTATTCATCTTCAAATGTATTAATTAAGCAAATTCGAGTGAGGGGTGTAGTGTAGGTTTTCCTGCAACTACATAAAGCACGCACCAGAATTTTGTTAACGAGGAAAACTACAATCTTGTAGAAAAACCCCGGGACCTAGTCCAGATTTGAATACTCAATGAATTAAGACGCTACATAAAGTAAACCTGCAACTTCGTGTAGACACTACTAAGTAAACTAAGATCCTAGTTACTCATCTTCAGCAGTATTCTTGATTTGATAATATCTAGCAGAACCGAAGTTCTCAATAGATATTTGATACCCAATATCCTAGCAGAACATACGTTCTCTTTAGGAGTAGATCTAGTATATCTTCTTAATGATTCACAACAACTTCTTCTTTAATTCTTCAATCTTCGATTTAATCTTCAAAGTAACAATCTGCAAAAACAAACTTGATTCCTTATTGATTTGTCGCACAGAACGGAGTTTGTTAACAATGGCAAATCAATGAATCTATCTTACGGATCTAGAAAGACTTAGATCCGTAGAAACGTTGATCTTTGATCTAGTTTGAGTGAGCCTTATATCAGAAGAGAAGTTTCTCAAGAATAAACAAACTAGGTGCAATCAAAGATTCAACAATCGTTAGTCAATCAAATCAATCGAAAACAAAAGATAAACTGCAAGTATCTAGTTTCACACCAACGGTCGCGCTAGAGCTTCTCAATCCCAAAGAAGACTTTAAACCGAGCGGTCGTAAGAGATTTCGCCTAATTAGGTTACTCTCCTCTCCGAATAGGCGGCTACACACAAGAACAACAACAAAAGAGTAAATTTGTTGTTACGAAGGATTAGTTTGCTAGAAAGGGAAACTCCGTGTATTTATAGACAAGGAAGTTTGGACACCAAGGAATTTCAAAACCGAAAATATTCTCAAGATATTCATAAAAGCACAGATTCGGTTTTCATAATTCCCGGAAATGCTCATCCAAAAATAACGATCGAAATCTCTCGGAAAATCTAATTAGTAAATGCACATTACTAATTCTCGTAATTTCCCTACAAAATGAAATTAATAGCCTTAATTAAAAGATTCTTAACTTACTTATGTTTCGATCCTGGGATTCTCTTCCCTTAGCCGTTAAGGAATATCTTTGAACAATTATAGAAATAAACATTCACAGCACGTGTTCAAAGTTTTTCGACATCTTAACTTTGTAAGTTCTCTTTCACACTTACAACCTTGAAACCGATTTTCCACACTTCCAAACAAGTTTAGAATTGATTCATCTGACTTTCAAGAGCTATGTGATTGATCAAACCAACATTCAATCACAATCATGGGTTTACGGTTCTACCAAAACAAGTTTCGGTTCTACCTCCATGTGAGTACTGTGCATAGTCACACTAGCTTCCCAAAAGTTCGGTTG
Organism: Papaver armeniacum; assembly: GCA_023531295.1. Classification (NCBI taxonomy): domain Eukaryota; kingdom Viridiplantae; phylum Streptophyta; class Magnoliopsida; order Ranunculales; family Papaveraceae; genus Papaver; species Papaver armeniacum. The sequence goes on from JAJJWW010016597.1 coordinate 34,164, forward strand.
ACTAGGTACTAGGATCGGTTCCTCACATATATATGGTATCTAACTTATATGTATTGCACATGTCCATAGGATCGGTTCCCCTTTATGATATAAACCTTGCTGCACCCCATACAAGGATCGGTTCCCTTTGATGTAATGCACCCCTTACTAGGATCGGTTCCCTTTCCCTTACTAGGATCGGTTCCCTTTCCCTTAGAAGTTCAGACATACAAAATCCGATCATACCACAGGTGATTACTTAAGATCGGTTTTACTAATAAAAGTTATACCAATACATAAGTCAGGCCTTTGTGAACAGTTCTACCAAGAACACAACAAGTTGTGAGCGGTTATACTCTATCACACATATTGGTTGTTCATAAGATATGCAATGAATAACAAAACCAATAACACCTGGCAATTTCCTTTTCGGTTCATAAACAAGTCTATGAACTTACTTCCTTAGAACACATGTAAACATTTTTCGGATGAAATCCTCACCTCATACCCATATATAATCACAATAGCATTCAAATGATTATGGCGATGTCTTATCTACAAAGTTTAATGGTTAAGCAATAAACCTCGTATTGTATTCCTTAATACTATGTCTATCTAGAGTTCAAATATGCTTCGCAGTTATGTTTTCAATATGCACAACTTGAAAGATACGTTAGGGAATGAAACAGTTCAAGTCAAATATTACTAACCTCAAGTGAAAGGATGATTGTTGTCGTTATAGCTCCTTGCTTCTTCACATCTTCAAGTCTTCGCAATACTTGTAATGTCTCATATCCTAATACTTTCAAGCTAACCTATACGAAGTTTAACTCTAGTACATAATCAAGCGACTCTTAACATGAGTTTTGATTCACTAAAATATGACAACCAAACTTGACATACCAACGCTTGGTGGGTTCAACCGAGCCATGCTCTAACAATCTCCCTCTTTGTCAATTTTAGTGACAAAACTCTTTCATCATATGGATAAAAAAATTACAATAATTCATTAATTACAATCTGCTTGATTCCTGATTCAACAGCACAGTGAAACTGCTTACATTCAATCCTTGAAAATGTCGTTGTTGACATTATAATAACAAATCTATTACTCCCCCTAAGGAAGATAGGTAGATATTCAATCCGCACATCTTTGTTATACCAAACATATGACATGTTACTCCCCCTTAGTCTGTGCTTTCACTCTTTCGTTAGATAAAAATATTTAAGTACCAATGTTCTTTTTCCTAGCGATGCCAATCAATATAAATATGAATGCCAGCATCACCTGTTTACTCCATATATTTCTCCCCATATTTGTCACAAAAATGACAAAGAAACGAAAAAATAAAGGACAACACGAAAAGAAACTTACAAATCTCAGAATAGACTTGCAAACCTGTAGAGTTAGGCACGAGGGTTCCGCACATCATGTTCATATAACCAATATGAAAACCGAAACTACAAGTAGTCTTATTTTGATATGTTACCACGGAAACAATTGTCCGAAACAATTTTTTCAATTTAGTTTAGCAAACCAAAAACAACTAAGCATGTTAGTCCCTTTGCTAAACCGATTGTTCAAAAACAACCGCTTAATTCGATAAGACCAAAATAAAGATAAACTCAATTTTTCTCATCAGGTTCTAATTATCCGTAAACTTAGACCTTTCAATTTTAAACAAGATAAGTACTAGGTTAGTTAACTAGCATTTCTTGTTTAGGCATTCGATTAGACTTGAATAACCGAAATCTCACTTCGATAAGTCTAACTAAGACCAGAATTAACTTAGTTTCTTATCCGGAATCGAATTGGACTAAACAACTCATCCCGTACACATATTATTTCGTTAAGCCATAAATAATTCATACAAACCAAAATAAATCAACTTGCATAATTATTCACCTCAACCGGAAGCAATTGAAACAACATAGACATTATAAGCACCGCAATTGCACCGTAATTTTGTAAGCCTAAACGATTGATACCATACAAAAGCAAGATAACAATAGTTTTTCTTAACCGGAACCAATTGAATCACACACACACATCAATTGTACCGAAATTTTGTAAGCCTAAAGCAAAATATATGCAATAAAATCATGCTTTTCATAAACATAAAAATGATTAACTAACAAATTTGTTACCTCAAATTTTCGCATCCTCTTTTCCTCATTGTGCTTCTCATCCTTTCGCAAAGACATAAGAACAGCAAAAGCAACCTTTACCAGAGAAAGGTTGAAGTGGTTTTAACTATTATGTGCCAATAGTAATAAGCTAATACCAAAGACTCATATGTATACTATATACACAACTTATGAGAAATAAATTGATAATAGTATAATCATGACTCACATATGAGATTAATTGTCATCATCCTTTTATGATTATTTGATTAAGTAACCCAACAAGTTAGATATGAAATCCGCTAAATCAAAAGTCACAAAATCATAAAAAGGTAACCGATTATGAGACTTATCTCATATAACGACGACAACATGGAGATACATTCATTTGTTCAAGAACGTTTAACACAATATTCTGAATGTCATGAGTATTGAAACTTATCATTCGAGTGTCATCATTGTGACTATCTTTTGATACCATCCTGGTTGTCTTTAGAGAAGACTTTGGACTCCATTTAGAAATGGGTTTTGCTGAAGCAGCTTTGTTCTTCCCATTATTTCTTCCTGAAATCCAAGATGAATCTCTTGAAGAACCATTAGGGTAACTGAAATGTTGAAAACTCTGAGAGTTAGCCTTTCTCCAATTTGGAACATCAGATCTGGTCTTTACAAAGTTATCTCTCCTTTTGTAGTTTGAGTGATTCTGAGAAAACTTTGTAGAAGCCTGATAAGCAAACTTTGAACTATCATTACAATAATTCTTTTGTTCATTTTTAGGACAATGATGTCTTAATTTAGCATGAGAAGCATTATTGAGTTCAGCCAATTTTGCGGTAACGCGTGCATCTATGGCTTTCTCATTCCTTTTACAGACTCTGCAGCTCCTTTCCAAGTGTCCTTTATTTCCACAATAAGAGCAATGCTTAGTAACACACGAAACATGAGGCTTAGTGTTACCTTGTTGTGGATTCTCTTTTATTGGAGTTTGACAGAATTTACGTTTTCCATCTTTTGCTGAGGATGAAGGTGCTACATATTTTTATTTTATGGAAGAGCAATCTTTTGTGGCAACTTTTGAAGCAATTTCTTCAGCAGAGTCTTTAGGCTTTACAAACTTTGTCTCCTGTTTAGCATTCAAAGTGTGTTTACCTTTGTAGCCCAATCCTCGCGTGTCATGCGGAACTCTAGTTGACTTCAACATTGAGTCAAGTTGTTTTGTGCTACTATCGAACTTTTTCAAGTCCGTTTTTAGACTCATATTCTCTTTTTCCAATGTTTTTATTTTTCAAGAGCATTATCTAGATCAACCTTAAATTTATCAATTTGAACTTTATAATCTATTTCAGATTCGTTAGAATTACTTACCTTAGTGTACTTCAGGTTTTCCAACTCTGTGTATAGCTTCACTTCTGGATCATGACTTTCTTCGATTTGCTCTCTATAACATTTCACGCATTCACGAAAATGACCACCACCAATAATCTCTATATCTTTATACAGATCATCAAGTTCCTTTTTCAATCTTTCATTCTCTTCACGAAGATCACAGTCGAGTGCCTTTGGCTCTGGGGCTTCTCGATCATCGCCTTTTTGTTTTCTGTATTTTTCCGAGACTTCAAGACAAGTCCCACCATTGCTTACACGTTCTATATCCTTATATAGAATATCAAGTTCCCTTTTAAGATTTTCATTCTCTTTGCAGAGTTTATCACATTCAAGTGTTTTTGATTCTAAAGTTATTTCAATATCCTTTCCAGATGTGCATTCAACAGTTGCATGGAAAGCTTTGTTCTCTTGATCCTCGGAACAATTAGAGCTATCAGAATTATTTTGTTCTTTATTCTCTACACACTTCTGTGATTTTTGAGAAGGAGAAGAATTCCTTTTCTTTTGTCTTAATAACTTTCTAAATTGTCGTGCAGTCGTATCAACACTGCAATTCTCGCTTTTGTATCCGATGAACAAGTCTTGGTTCTGACTTTGAGGGTAATACCCACTTCATTCTTGAATTGATATTCAAGGTCAAAGATCTTTAATTTACCAACTAGAGCACTTCTAGATAGTGTGGAAAGATCATTAGATTCCATGATGGCATGCTTTTTAGATTCGTATCTTGGTGGTAAAGACCTTAGAATTTTACACACAATATCTTTATCTGAAATAGTTTTTCCTAAAGCATAAGAGGCATTCACTATTTCAGAAAGTTTTTCATCAAACTCATCAAAGGTATCGTCTTCATCCATACGAAGATTTTCCCATCTAGAAGATAGGGTTAGAAGCATAGCTTCTTTTACAGAGGCATTCCCTTCAAATACGATATTAAGAATATCCTAGGCCTCCTTTGATGTTTTAAAATTGGTTACATGATGATGAAGGTCTCGAGTTACAGCATGTATAATGGCGTTTAATCCATAAGAATTTTGCTTCGAAAGCAATTTTTCTTCATTACTGAATTCTTTCAATTCCTTTAGTCTAAACTCAGTGGTTGAGTTGTCGACCAGTACTTTTGGGTGTACATATCCATCAATAACTAAAACCCAAGTGTTAAAGTCATGAGCTTGAAGAAAAGACTGAATAGCCATTTTCCACCATAGATAGTTTGAGCCATCAAACCCTGGAGGTACGTTAACCGAATCAATTATCATTTGATTCAAAACTTTATAGGTTGGATCACACCAAACACAGATTGTTAGATCTTTTCGTGTTTGCCTGCTCTGATACTAATTGAAAATACGAGGGTACCCAAATACACCACAATCTTTTTATTTGATCACAACCTATTCAATCTCTACCGTGTATAACCCTCTTGGAGCAACGATCACTCAAGGAATATTTCAATACAGTGTCCACTTGAAATAGGGTTAGTCCAACTGGTCTAACACGTGAATAATTATATCAGACAAGTGGAGAAATCCAATACACTTTGTGTGATCGTCTATGGATATGAATCGAGACAATACTACGACAAAGTGTTCACTTGATAACCGAAACCTTATAAGATAAATATCAAGTGCCTAGTTAACGTACAAGTGTAATTACTTTAATTATAGTATAAAAACAATTATAATGCGAAAATAAAGTAAAGCACACACCATAATTTTGTTAACGAGGAAAACTACAATCTTGAAGAAAAACCCCGGGACCTAGTCCAGATTTGAATACTCAATGAATTAAGACGCAACAAAAAGTAAACCTGCAACTTCGTGTAGATGATCGCTGTCGTAGGCTTAAAAAATAATTACACTTTCTTACTACTCAAAATATATTATGAAGCAAGGGCAAGAAAGGATCGTTCCCACAGAGAGGTCTTGGGTTGTCAATATGTTTCGGTATCCTATGTAAAACAATGGGGGTATTTTCTGATTTTTATGTATCTAATATAAAATAAACAAACTAATAAAAAGTAAACACGCTAATCAATGAGGTGAAAATATTGGATAAAGGTTTCATCTTCAATTGTAAACAAGTATTTGAATGTATGAATAGAATTCGTATTTAATCTCGCTATCATCAAAAGCCCTAGAATACCTTATTGCAAGAATACTCCGTAAATTTCCTAAGTCATCAACACACACATTAGAGCTGTGTATGTGAATTCTACCTAAAGAATAACCTAACGCCTTGCGCTAATTAAGTTCAATTCCCAGGAGCATTAAGTTTCAGAAATAGGCTAATCAATGCAATTGACATACATTGCGCATGACAATTCGGACAAAGGTCAGTTTCTACATATGACTACAAGGATGTATCACTACAAACCATAATCATATCATGCTACTCGTATTCAAGGTTATCGCTCGATGATAAACCCTAAAATAGCTATAGGTATGGATATAAATTCAATCAATTCTAGACTCAACTAAACAAACATTCAATCATATTGCAATACGTCAATCATGAAATTATTATAAACCGTGGAAAGTGAACGAGGATTTTGAGAGAAAACTAATTCATAAAAATCATAACTTGTTTTCAAAATCAAACTACATCTTTAACCAATAAGAAAACTTAGTTCATATTCATGGAGTTCATAACAAGAAGAAAAAGAAAAGCTTTCATGTTTTAAACCCTAGAAAACAAAAGTAGAAGAAGAGATATCTCAGAATAGTTGTGGATTTCTCCCTTTTATAACCTCTAACTTGCCAAACTCGTGTAATATGCACGTCCAACAGCCTTCACGAGCTAGCATGTGAACACTAGAGCCCAGCCCAAGTCCAACTGAGACTGGATCGGTGAGTCAACTCGGCTGACTCTGATTCCAGCAGAGTTCTTCTTGTATTCTGGTTCATTACCAGGCCATGATTTCATGCCATTTTACTTCTTCTTCCCTGCTCAATCCTAGCATACATATATACCTGTATTTCACTCATTCATTTAGCTCAGATTTTCACTAATAAATTCATAACACCATCTCTGTCATATAGGGTAGCAGCATATTCATTCCCTTGTTGTATTTGAGCTCAAGCAACCCTTGTTAATTCCAGCTGCAGCTTCAACATCATCTGGTATTTCTCCTGCTTCTCATACTGGCACCACCAACACATTACAGTTACACCTGACTACTGCATATGCTCCATTGCGTCCATCCCAGTTCTTAGCACCATTCGCAACTCGCTGCTGCAACAACTATCTTAGCACCAGAGCATCACCACCAGCTGCATTCTCTATAACATCCGCAATCAGCTTCAACATCTCCTTGCTCTTAGTTAACATCCTCCTGCGATTTTAGTTCACCCATCACTACCACTGAACTGAATTCCGTCCAACTAACCAAGACCCATTTATCTCCAGCTGCACCTACAAACCATAACACCATCCCCTGCAACTCCATCTATTGTCTGCAACATCACACAATCCCAAACACAAAGCAAGTACCCAGAACTATTGAATGCACTCATTCAGTCCCATTAGCATCTTCTCTGCAGCTCAGCTCAGCAAACTCAAATCTCAGACCAACTCTCTATTTCTCACATATGTGACTATATCGACCATTATCTCCAATTCTGCAATTGCAGCATCAACAACTAGAAGCAGCAACTCAAACTTCTTGCAAGGCAAACTTCATCTCCTTTCGAGTCCAGTACTGCCACCAACAGCTGTAAACACGGTAATAGCTCATTTCTCGGTCATTCCGTACTCAGCTCTGGACATCAGTTCCATCACTACATAGCTTGCATATCTCAGGTTCAAGCTTGCACTACCATGACAGCTGCATCTGTCAATGTTAGTGATCAAAATTATAAGTCTTGATTTCTAGCCTATTTATAGATGTCTCGGACTAGGACATGGATAGTGTAGTTGAGCTTAGATTTCACAAAGTTCATCATTTGAAGACGAAGAACTACTAAGGGGAGCTTGTGGAACTTCTTCGACAAAAGCTATGTGGAGACTTGAACTCATCTATCACTTGGAAAGTCTATTTCTACTATCTCCTATATTGAGACATAAGTCGTGTTACGATATAGTTTTCTCTATACACATTTGAGATTTCGAGATGAGTATATCTCGCTTACATATTTCTCGAAATATGTGTTGGTAAGCTTTCGCTTCGACCAAGTTCATCTTATATCATGAGAAAATTGCCGAGTAACATCTTACATGGTTTGTGTGATACAGTCATTTGATGTAGGCTTGGAATGTTTCGATAATGATTATTTCAATATCTTGAAAATTGCTTTGATGATAATAGTGTGTGAAAACGACTATTGTCATTATAGAAGAATGTTTCAATAATTGAAATAAAGAGTTTAGAATCTTGTAACCATCTTTGGATATAAGCATAGTGTGTTCGCACATTAGTGTATAAGTCCAAAACCGGGAACCTAAAGTATGCATACTTGTGTGTATACAAAAAGGTTGTAGGAGACTGGGTAAGTATGCGTACATGTACGCATACTAGCGGACGTTCATGTCCGTGAATTTCTGCTGAGTTTGAAAACCAAAACCAAACTCATCCGGTTACCTAAAGTGCGCGTACCCGTACGCGTACTGGCGGAAAGTTCACGTCCGTGAATTTCTGCTGAGTTTGAAAACTAAAATAAACTCAAATTCGGTTACTTAAGTACGCATACTTAAGTGTGTTACTTTTCTAAAATCGGTTATACGTGAACCTAAACATTAAACAATAAGGAATGCTATCTTTGCAAACCGTGGCTATAATGTTCATGTATTGATTCGAGTGAATCAAACCGATTTTGCTTCAATTGTGTTCTTGTATAATCTATGAGAATATAACAATTGAACAACTCTTTAACTAGTTTCATTTGAGTCATTTGAACTAGTTATGGTTGAGATGAATAAGGTTGATATGAGAGTAATCATATGGCTAACCTCGGTTAACTATTTGTGAACCAACATGGTGTACACGTTTGGGTACGGTTACATAAACCTAAATGAGGGTACATTTAATTTGTGTGTAACAAGCTAAGTTCGATCTAACGGTTGAAAGATATTAGCTTGGTTGAATCAGTTTTTTCATCTAACAGTGAATATTGAATGCTTTGTTACCAAGGTAACTTGGATTGAAAACCCTGTTTTGAAAACTATATAAAGGAGAACTCTAGCAACTGGGAAACCTAATCCCCACACCTCATGTTTGTTACTAGTTGCATAACTAGAGTCGATTCTCCTTTAACCTTAGGTTTCTTCTCGAGACCCTGTAGGTTAACGACTTGAAGACTTCATTGGGATTATGAAGCCAGACCTAATTATTATCTTTGTATTTACGTGATCTGATCTTGATGTTTCTATCGTGTTGAGTACAATTGAAATAATTGACTCGAGATTTTATATCTCCGATAGGCAAGATAGAAAAGTAATCACAAACACCTTCGTCTCATCGTTTGTGATTCCACAATATATTCTTTCGCTAGTCGATTAAGATTATTGTGAGGTGATTGATAATTCTAGGATGTTCTTCGGGAATATAAGTCCGGGTTATCAATTGGTTTCTGTTCACCTTGATTTATCAAAAGACGGAACAAAAACTCTTGAGTATTTCTGTGGGAGATAGATTTATTCAATCCTATAGACTTTTCTGTGTGAGACAGATTTGTCTATCAAGTATTCGACTTTGGGTCATAGCAACTCTTGGTTGTGGGTGAGATCATCTAAGGGAATCAATTGCGTAGTATCCTGCTGGGATCAGAGATGTAAGGAGCGCAACTGCACCTTGAATCAGTGTGAGATTGATTATGGTTCAACTACAGTCCAGTCCGAAGTTAATTGGTAGTAGGCTAGTGTCTGTAGTGGCTTAATACAGTGTGGTGTTCAATCTGGACTAGGTCCCGTGGTTTTTCTCGCATTTGCGGTTTCCTCGTTAACAAAATTCGTGTGTATCGTATTATTTCTTTTCCGCATTATATTTTGTTATATAAATAAAATATCACAGGTTGTGCATTAAGATCAATCAATTAGAATATCCAACCTTTGGTTGTTGATTTACATTGATTGACACTTGAACATTGGTCTTTGGTACCGTTCAAGTTGTTTCACATAATAATCGGGCTCGCGGATTTCTATCTGTTTGATTTGCTGATTACATTGTGAAACAGAGATATTAAAACTCTTTGATATACTTTACTCTAGATTGAGTCTGACTATCTAGTTGATTCTCTAGAAAGTGTATTGGAGTAAGTCCTCTCAGATTGCCAAACGAATTGTTGGGTGTGGCTGTTAGACCCCCGCATTTTCACATCCCCCAGTTTGTGACACGTTTGTTGTCTCGAGTATTTTCGTGGAAAATATGTAGCAAGTTGCTGAATGGGTCTTGCTTACAAGACCTAGCTATTTTGACCAATCAAGCGCAACTAGGCGGCGGGTGATCATATATTACAAGTCAAGCCATGAGACTTGCCATAAGAAATAGCATGTAATGCTTCTTAGGCCAAATAATTAAATTATTTGAGAAACCGATATTTATAAAACATCGTTTGTAGTCGATGCATATAAAGCATCGCTTTAAAGCAAGCAGCTCAAAATAATCGATGCTCATAAAGCATCATTGTATAGAGTTTGTTTAAATTCGTCGCGGAGCTTAATGTCTTAAAAGGAGCATGACCGGCCATCTTCAGGGAGCTGTCAGGAGATATTCGTGCACGCCAAAGGTGAACCGGTCGGTCCTCATAGGAGAGTGATGGATGGTATCCATTTTGACATCTTATTGTCCGGCCCAAGTTAGATCTAGACCGTTTGAATTGGCTAGCAAAATCGAGTGGCTGAGATGATTTGCGGCAGCTGTTGGTTACTGTTGAATTTATTTAAGTCCCTTGCGGGCAGCGCAACTAGCCGCCTTTGGGCATCCGTTCAGGAGCCGTACAGGTAGGTCGTGGCTTGGACGATCGGTCCTCATGGAAGAGGGACGGCTGGTGATCACGACGACATCTTGTTGGTCGCCTAAGATTAGATCTATGCCGGTGGATTCGACTAGCGTAGTCGGACGACCGAGATTGTTTTGCGACAATAATGTGCTGACGCTGGCCGTAATAAGGTTGTTATGGCCGTGTGGCCAACTTGTTTTGAGCTAACGATTTAAGTGTTAGTTGCGAGATGGAATCAGGTCGATTGGCCAGGGCTATAGCCGGGCCGCTGGTGAGCATATCCATACCTTGATCGTTGATTAGAATTAAATCTAGGCCGGTCAATTCGGCCGACGAAGTTGGACGGCCACGATTGATGTAAGACTGCCATATGCGGTCTTAACTCTTTTGAAACCTTTTTCATCCGCGCGGTCGGCCTATTTTTGGCTTGCGGTTAATGTTGTTGCCGGCGCTCTATAAGAATTCCGATTGGTCGGAATAGCAGTGGGCCCGCCAGTGTGTATCATGGAGCTTGTCTGCCTACCCTGGGAGAAGTCCAAGCTCGTCGATTTGGCTGGCGAAAATGTATGGTCGTGATCATTTTGAGACTGACATGGGCAGCCTATGTTCAACTCCTTAAGGAATTAAGTGTGCGACTAGCCAACTTCCACTTTTAATCAAAAGTGTGTGCTGCGCATTTAAAGAGATTTGATTGGTTGACGAGAAAGAGGGGCCAGCAGGTAGTAATATGGGGCGTGACCGGTTGGCCACGGGCAGCGCCTGTTAGGGAAAACTGGCCGACCGAGTGATGTCGTCGCGTCTCCTTTTGCTGCTGCCTTTTGCTGCTGCCTTTATTTGCCGCAGTTTTTCTTTATTTCTTGTTTTATACTTTTGGTAGGATTCTGCTCCTACTAGTCCATGGCGGATCAATTTCCTAGCTTGCCTAGGTTTAGTTTCGACCAATGGGGTTCGGGATATTGCGCAGGCCGCAAAAGGCCTAATTTTTGTAAATTAATAAAATTAGGTTAGAAAGATTGAATTTTGTGGGCTGACACAAAATCAATCAATTTCTGGTGAATTTTGTGCGTTCATACAAAATCACTAATTATGTTTCAGAAAGCAGCATAACTTTGTGTGCTTCCGATTGAGTACTTTTGTGCACATCTTAATCCTGACACTTCGGCAAATTCATGCTACTCAGCTGCGAGCGAACATTAATTGTCATGTCATGTCAACATTAAGAGTTTAGCTGGGGAACTGGCGTAGAATAAGTACTCGACAGACCATGCATTAGTGAGTAATGCAGGCAGGAGATAAAATTTATAGAATATTTGGGATTGTTGGTGCATGCACCATTCTGGATAAATTATATATATAAATATACTAAATTGCTCAATACATATGTGAGTAAAGAGGCTTAAGCTCTCATTTAAATGGCTCTATTTCTTTGCAGAATGACTGCACATTAAATACGATGTTTTTCAACTCTAGCCCTGACTAAAAACCACCATCAATAGCTATACTTCATGATTCCAAAGGTCCGTTTTACGCCGGAGTTTCCCCTCATCGACTGAGTAACTCCTTGGAGATTGCGTCTAAGTTGGATGCTTTGACGGCTCAATACCAGATGACCAAGGATTTATTATTCGATCCAGACTATCTTCGTTCCTGTCAGAGCCTTGGTGAGATCCACAAGGGTAGCATTCAAGAGATGGAGGCCTTCATAGACAGTTATGCTGATTTTCTTCCTCGTCTCTCCATGTTCTCGGTAAGTATTTCTCATTTCTTGCCCATTTTTGCTTGATTTGTGGCCATCGTAGGTTCTGATACCTCCTTGCTTGCAGCTTTGTAAGCAAATCGATGTCGGTTGTACTTTGTTCAAGTTTTACATAGCCAAGTGTACTCACTTGAATGCTCTCTTGGAGCGCGCTCGTCAAGATTATGCATTTGTTTGCGCTCGCAACTTTGCTCCGGTGATATCGCTTCTCGCTACTAAGGTACCCTTATTGGAGAATGAGCTGAAAAAGACTCAGAGGTCTCTAGAAGCGTGTCTGCTGGCCCTTAGGAAAGCCAATAATGCTGCTAAGGTACTAAAGAAGGGCGCAAGGCGGCTGATACAACTTTGGATTTTGAATCATCAAAAGTGATATGTTCGTCCATTCTTCCCCTCAGCTTTATTGCGTCCTGAGAGTACATGCATCTGCCAGTTGGTAGCTCCGGTGAACTTGTTTACCTTCGAGATCATATTCGCAAGTTGACCTCCGATGTTTGGTATTATCAGAATAAATATGATAGGTTAATGAACGTGATCGTTCATAATGAGGCCCAACTCTCCCTTGAATCTTCTCATAATGCGTACCTTGTAAAGAGTATGTCTCTCCTTCGTAAGGATAGTGAGGAAACCCTTAGGTGGAAGGAGAATCTCATACTAAAGCAAAAGGAGGATATTGATTTGTTGTAAAAACGTCTCGCAGCTCAGGAGATTATCCGCAAGAAATACCATACATACTTTGAAGAAGCCCGCGCTTCCTTAGACAAAGTTACTGCCGAACGTAATGTGTTGTGCTCAGAAGTATGTAGCCTTAGGAACAAACTTACCGAGGCTCCTCAATCCTATTCTTCCATGTCCCGCGCATTTATGGTTAAGAGATTAGAAGAGTTAGAGGATATTTACCAGGTCTTATCTTCTGAGATTGCTTCGCTTCGGATATATGTTGATGACCTCCGGACCGAACGCGATACTTTGGCTGAGGATCTTAATGCTACTGAGGAAGAGCTTGCTGAAGCTGAGCATAGTTTAGAAGATTCCCTTAGCCACGCCAGAGGTAGATTAGGAATTTCTGCTTCCGAAGCCTCCTTATGCTTATTGTTGTAACCTCCTTTTTCTTAACCCTTCCTTTGCATGTCTGCAGGTTTGCAGGAACAGGTTGTGGGTATGACTGCCAAGGTTGGTCGCCTAGAAAACCAGGTAGATTCCTTGGAGAGAGAGAGAGAGCCAATTCGATACTACTTCTAAGTTCAAGGCTCATGCGCTTCAGCAAGCCAACGATTAGATAAGTTCTCAACTGAGCGAGCTTCACCAAAAGTCGGCTCAGGATCTTGTGACTCAGGCTGCTCAGATAAAGAGAGAGATGGAGATTGTTGTTATCGACCATATCAACAACACTTTTGCTGAAGTGGAGCTTCAAGTTGAGGGTGTTTCCTTTGATCGTCTTCCTTATCCATGATTTATTTAGATCACTTTGAACTTCTTCTTTGTTGCTTGTATCCTCGGTCAAGGTGTCATCCTTAGCTGAGATGTTTCCCTTTTGATGCTTTGAAACAATGTTCGGTACTTTTTGAACTCCTTTGATACCTGTCATGTAATATTTTAAGTTGGTAGGAATGTTATGCGTGTTTCGGTAAAACTATTGGGTTTATTTATATTACATAAGTTTCTTATTCAGACGTAATGTGTCTAACTGGTCACACATTCTATCATTCATTAGGTGCTAAGGTATAGTTAACCTTGGTGCAACCTTCCACGTCCTACCAGGGTATCCTTTGGCCAGAAGGTACCATGGTAATGAGGGTTCCTACGTGGGTAATAATTTTCTCGCAACCCTACCTTTTTTATTCCATGGATAAAACATAGTAGGTTACTGCCCTTATCCTTCTTTTCCTAGGTTACCTTCATTTTCTTACGGGTAGTACTTTTTTAGGTAGATCGCATTCCATGGGTGTTGTAGCGCTTTTCCCTCCACCATTCTTAAATGGTAGGATCCTTTCCCCACAATATCGTGTATGATGTAGGGTTCATCCCGTGTTGGAGCAAGCTTTCCCCACTCCTTCTTATTTTGGAAAGGCGATAGTTAAATCGTACCACATATTCTTCGACTACAAAGTTTCGAGGGATGACCTTTTTGTTGTATTCTATAGCTAACCTTCGTTAATAGTTCACCATTCGTTGCAAAGCTACCTCCCTTCTTTCTTCAAGGTCGTCCAGCTTCTCTAGCATTAGGTCCGTTGTTAGGTCTTTCTCCCATGCCTCAGTTTTTGTTGTTGGAAGCATGACCTCCGTTGGGATGACTGCTTCGGCTCCGTAGGTTAGTAAAAATGGGGTTTCTCCCGTAGCCGATCTCCTTGTTATTTTGTAGGCCCATAGGAAGTTGTGCAGTTGTTCGCACCATCTCTTTTTTTGCGTACCCAGCTTCCTTTTTAGATTCATTGTTATGGTTTTGTTTGTTGCCTCCGCTTGTCCGTTGCTTTTTGGATAAATCGGAGTTGATTTGTTCATCTGGATGTTGAAGGTGTCGAATAGCATGTCGATGTTCTTCCCTTGTAACTATTTGCCATTGTCCGAAAGTATGGCTGCAGATATCCCGAACCTACATATGATTTTCTTAAACAAGAATCTGAAGACATCACTGTCTCTGATTCTCTCCAAAGGTTTTGCTTCGACCAACTTAGTAAAGTAGTCCATAGCCACGATAAAGTATTTTCTTTTCAATGTTCCCTCCACCAAGGGTCCGACTATATCAACCCCCCATTTTACAAATGGCAAAGGGCTGATTACTGAATTGAGCTCCGTTGTTGGGGCCTTAATCTTTCTGGCGAAACGTTGGCATTTTTCACAGCGCTTAGCCATGTTCTTGGAATCTTCGTCCATGAAAGGCCAGTAGTATCCTTGCATTTTTGCCTTGACCGCCAGTGACCTTCTTCCGCTGTGATTGCCAACTTCTCCACTATGTATGTTGTTAAGTATCATTTTACCTTCGGTTCTTGAGAGACATCGCATTAAAGGTCCGAGAAATGACTTTTTGTACAATATCCTATCACGTGTATTGCATGTGGATGCCTTAGATGTGATCTTTCTTACTTCCTTTATCGTCAAGGTATTGGTGAATTGGGATTCTCCAATCATCCTCTGGTTCTTTCCCTTCGTCGTCTTCTATCGTGGCATGATCTTCGTCTGATTCCTTATCTTCTTAATTAGTTTCTTCTTCGTTTGGATCGTCTTTGTTTAGCTCTCTTATGGCCCGAGTTCAGACAACCAATGTTTCTTCCGTTCCTGAGATTGGTCCTTCTATCGAAGGTTCATATATTCTTCCGATCTGCACAACTGAGGTGGTTCTGTCTTTCAACATAGATGATATGTATGCCAAGGCATTCGCATGCCTATTGTCCTTCCGGTAAACATTCCTGAATGCTACGTTCTTATTTGGGACGCATGCTCCTGAGCCAGCTTTAGGTACGCGGATAGTACCAGATCCAAAGTTTGATATTTGAGTTCGATTTGCCTAATGACCAACTGAGAGTCACTAGTTAATCGTACATCTATCAAGCCGAGCTCTGTTGCTAAGCGCAAGCCATGTATCACTACTTCGTATTCCACAATCTTGTTAGTGTATTGATCGAACTCCATCCTGAAGGCATAGATTAATCGATCTCCCGCGGGTGTTGTTATCACCACTCCTATACCGCGCCTTTCTCGTTGGAGGAGTCATCTATGAATACTTCCCACCTTCGTAGATTCTGAGGTTCCAGTAGGTTCTCAGGATCCTCCTTATCTTCTTCCATTTCTGGGATGTCGTCTATTTCCGCTTCGTCGTTGACGGGTAAGCCTGCCAAGAAATCTGTTAGTATCCGTGATTTCTCGACTTTTCTTGTTTCGAAGATTATCTGAAACTGCTTGATCAGTGCATTCCATTTTGCTACTCTTCCTATCTTCTCCGTGTTGTCGATGATCTGGCATATCTGGGCCTTTGTTAAGACTCGGATGGCATGTGCGTCAAAATAGATCCTCGGCACGTGTTGCAACTACTAAGGCATACATAAGTTGCTCCACCTTAGTATAATTACGCTCCATTTGAATTAAGTGCCTTCTTGATGTAATAGATGGGTTTTTCTTCTTGCCCTTAGATTCGTACCAATATTGTGCTTACAGCGTAGTTAGTTGATGCTAGGTAGAGAGTGAGTACCTCAACTGGTTCCGGCTTTTGCAAGATGGATACGGAGGTTAAGTACTCCTTGATCTTTTGGAAGGCTTGTTCGCATTCCGAGGTCCACATGAACCGAATTCTTTTCTTGAGCGTATCGAAAAATGTTTTGCATTTATCCGAAGATCTTGCTATGAATCTTCACATTGAAGCTAAGATTTCGTTTAGATTTTGGACTTCCTTCAGCGTCTTTGGTGGTGGAATCTCCATTATTGCTCTGACTCTTTCGGGGTCTACTTCTATTCCTCGCTTGAGTACCCTAGGAATTTTCCTGAGGTTACTCCGAACGTACATTTCTCCGGATTGACCTTCATGTGGTAGCGTCTCATGGCTTCAAATATCTCCCTTAGGTCTAACAGATGATCTTTTGCTTCTTTGTTTTTGACAAGCATGTCGTCTACGTAGACCTCCAATATCTTGCATATCCATTGTTTGAAGATTTTGTCTACTAACCGTTGGTATGTTGCCCCCACGTTCTTCAGTCCAAAAGGCATCCTTGTATAACAATACAACTGCGTGGAGTGAAGAACGCAGTATGCTCCTGGTCTTCTCCCGTAAGTGTTATTTGGTTGTACCCGGAGTAACCATCCATAAAGGATAGCCTTTGATGTCCTTCAGTTGCATTGACCAGTTGGTCGATGTTGGGCAGTGGGTAGCTGTCCTTGGGGCATGCTTTGTTGAGGTTGCTGAAATCGATGCAGATGCGCACACCTTCATTCTTCTTAGGTACGATTACCATGTTGGATATCCATGTGGGATATTTGACATCTCATATGAATCCTGCTGCTAGGAGCTTCTGCAACTCCTTTTCTACCGCTTCTTGGTAGATGTTTGCTACTTTGCGGTTGCGCTTCTTGAATGGCGCGACCTCTGGCATATCTTCCATATACCATGCGAAGATGTCTGCATACTCTTGGAGTATCTTTTGTAACTGCACCTCCTCATCCTCGTCTAGTAAAGTTCCTATGGTGATTATTTTTAGTTGGTCCTTCATTCCAATGTTAATTTTCTTCGTTGGTTCCACTGGTGAGAAGGTTGGCTTTTGAGGCTGTCGAGGAGTGCTTTTCTGTAATTATCATTTGGCAGAGGTATCCGGTACCGGAGTAGCGGAAGTGCTGGCTCCGTCAGCTGAGGGGCCCTTGGGAACCACGAAGTCTCCATTTTTCACTTCGTTGGCATTCACCCTTCGTCTTTTTTTGTGCCTGTTGCTGTGTTGCGGCTCTCTCTTCATTGAGTCTGACCTCCGTTAGGTTGCAAAGTATTGCATCGTGCTGATCACCCTTGATTTCCATTTCACCCATAGGTGTTGGAATCGAAGGTACCGATGGTAGGTCGAGGTTGTCCCCCTTAGTCGGTGGACCCAAAGTCTTCTCATAATTACATTGTAAGGCGAAGGAGCCTCTACAACACAAAACCTTGTGTTAGTTACCAAAGGGCCTGCGCGTACCTGCAACACAATTTCTCCTTTTGGTCTAGAGACTGCTCTGTTGAAACCATAGATTTTGCAAGTGGATGAATCCATATGCTCGTTCGTTAAACCCATACGTAAGTATGGTTCATAAAATAAGGCATTTAACAAGCTGCCTAACATTCCATCCTTGGATTGGAAGGGTGATCACTAGTGGATCATTGTGCATTTCAACCTTTTGGTTGACATCCTTTGTTGAGAATGTTAATGGCGTGGCCATCCATTCCTCCCATGTGCTGGTTGGTGGTCCACTTAGTTTAAACACTTCATGTGTTTCTATCTTCTTTCTGTTCCGAGCAAGTTCGAGGATATCTTCGAGTAGCTCCTATGAGCTCCATCCTAAAATGTGATCATGTTGATGTATGTGCTGTCTTGTGGTAGTTCTACCCTTTTCTTTGAAGTATCATTAGTGCTAGTAGGTGGTAGCTGCACATATTCCATGAGCTTGCCATCATCAATGAGTCGCTGAATTATGTTCCTTAGGTGGTAACATGCGTCAATTGTATGCCCGTAGTACTGGTGGTATGCAAAATACTCCTTAGACTCCTTCGTTTTATCTGGCTGCTTTCACTTAGTGTTAGGGCATGGAAAGTATAGCTTCACTCCTTCCTTATTCAGGATATGAGAGAAAGTTGTGTTGAGCTTTGTGTAGACCTTATCTGTAAAGTCATCCCTGTTTTTTCCTTTACCTTTTCTATCTCCGTACTTCGATCTTTTGTCCCTAGAGTTGGTTCTGCTCCCAGCTTCGTTCTGCCTCTTACGTTGCTCCGGAATTGGTTCCAGAGAGTTGGTTCATTGTGGAGCAACTGTTGCTTTGGTTTGTGCTCTGGGATTGTCCTTATAGATCTCTTCAAGTCTGATGTAGTGGTCATGAACGACCCGAAGCTCCCCTTCAGAATCAAGTGTCTGATTGTGGAGCTCCACGAAGATAGCTGATGTCATGTCAAGGCCATACTTATAGCAGTTAATGCTAATTTCTGAGTTGACTTTGCCCATTGCTTGACACTTTTTCTGCCACCTGTCTGTGTATTACATCAATGTTTACCGGGGTCCGATAGCTAAAGCAAATAGCCTATCTAACCTTGCCTTCGCAGTCTTGTTGTACATGTATGTCTCCAAGAACACAGTAGATAATTGCTCAAATTGGTCAATTGAATTTGACGGCAGGTTGTCATACCATGCTAGTGCTGATCCTATTAAGCTTGAGGGAAAGTACCTACAAAATACTACCTCATCTCTTTCCCAATGGGCAAGGACAAGAGTGTAATATAGTAGGTGAGCTGCGAGATCTGAGGTACCATTGTACGCCTGGAACGTAGGTACCGGGCATTTCTCAGTGATAGGTTCCCTTAAAATGCAATAGGAAAACAGAGATGTTGTCGCCTCCTGAAGTACTTCCTCCAATCTTGCACCTGCGTGGACAGTCTTTAACCCTTGGATTTATTTTCGCATCTTTTCTATTTGCTCGATGACTATCCCCACGTTGTGAGCATCCCTGGACAATGTCTCATCGTAGTAAGATTGAGAGGGCCTGTATGAGGGATCCGTCTCATCTGGATCGTGTCTTGTTCTCGTAGCTCCTCCTGGTGGGTGAGCCTTCGGTGGGTTGAGACCACCCCTTTCGGTGTCCGGAGATGGTTCCTTGATCACGCCTCTTTTAGGGAGGGTGAGTTTGGGAATATTCGATACGTACTTGACATATCTTTCAAGTTCGATTCTCCCGAGCCATCGCGTGTATCGCATCCTCATGCTCCTTGTTGCGTAATAGCAGAGCTGTCATTTGCTCTTCGTTGTTGATTTTTCCACCCCGAGGAGTGATGTCAGTAGGATCCTCGAGTCTTCTTCTTCTTCTATTACTTTGGAGCGTCGGGATTGATCGCGGGCGGTGCTAGGTTTCCTAACCCTCGTCCGTTAGGAGCTAAGGTCCTTGGTAAAACTCCGTTAGCAGCAGGGGGCTGCGTAACATCAGCGGTCTCCGGTAACGGCATGCCGTAGGTGCTGTACTCCAGATGTTTTCCCCATCCCCTCAGCAGGAATAGGTGGTCGGTTGGCCGTCGTTCTTCTTGCTATCTCGCTTTGTCCGTCCTCTGCTTCGGTTCTTTGATTTGCACGTGACGGGTTTTGTGACCTTCCTCTGGTAAAAGCAGGTCTTGAACTTTATGGTATGTCACTTGGTTTCTGCATACCTTCGTACTGAAAACACAAAATAAAATGACAAGGCCCGCTTTTGGGCCTTCGTTAAAGTAGCATTTAATGCTCTGACACAGAAGACGGATGAGCATCTTTTTCGAAAAACCACGCAAATAAGGTTTGAAAAGATTGGTAATTAATTTTTGGCTGACACCTATCGAAAAGGTGATAATAAATGTTGACAACAACTGAAAAGGGTGTCAGGTCCTTAAATATTTAAGGTTGGTAAATACTTTTTAAGATTTATTCTCCTTAAATTCTCACTGAGATTCCCTAGTGTTCAGAGATACTCGGATCCTAAGGATACTTTGTCGGAAAAGGTTTTCCTCGTACAAACAAAATTTTAATGTTTTTGAAACACGTTTGAGAATAAAACTTTGTAGATCTATAACATTGCAAGTGTTTTGAGGCTAAGAACTCAAAGAACTTATGTAAACTAAAGATGAACGTATCACTAGAAAGTGAGATCCACCCTTTTTATACTAAGATCTCTTTTTCAAAAGAAGGGTTTGTAAAAAACGAAAATGATAATAGTAACTCAGACTTACGGAGCCTGTATTCTAGCGCCAAACTGTAACTACTATTTTTTCCATAGTCTATGTAATTTAAACAGCTCAGAGAATCCGATACTAAGTAGTAAAGATATCTCAGTTGAACTGACGTGGTTAAGTAATACGGGGTACTCAATATAAAGATAATAATAACGAACAATACTGAGTTAATGTAAGTGCTACTAAGTTATCAAGAGACATAAGTGTTTATGTGGTTCGACTTTCGTCTACGTCCACGGGTAATGAGTGTTTGTTTGTATTAAGTAGTTGTTGTTACAAAGATCTTAAATGCTTCTCAAAGTAATAGAGAGAACTCAAGCTATGGTAAGTACTTAAGTTCTAAACATTAAAGAGGTATAAGCTTAAGACTAGATCTTATCTCCTTCGGGTATTGAATGCCTTTATTTGTTGGTGGAGTTTGGTATTATAGCCCCTTCTGCTCCAGAAACATCTTCGATGTTTTGGGTCAATCGTATCCTGATGTATCTTCCGACAAATGGTACCTTCGTTGGCCGCACGCTTTCTCCAGTCGAGCTTTGCCACCTCAGCTGACCCACGTTCCCTCGTAAACTCCCCAACCTTGGTACGGGTTGTACCTTCGTTCACCGCATGCCTTCGCCAGTCAGACAGTGCCAACTCACTTTTATTCCACGCGCTTTGACCAAACGTGTAGATAAGGCTTGCGACATTAAATGATGATTAGATGTGTCAGCGACCTCTGTCCCTTCGCCAGCTTCCACCTCCCTATGCTAGGATCTACTTTACCATCTAAGTCGTTGAGGTATCCCTCCTCGAGATGGGGTAAAGCAGATTATGAAGGGATCTGCTACTTCTTAGATATCCGTGTATCGCCAGGCCTACTTTGTTAACTTGCGTATGACCGCCAGATACGTGACACGTGCTCGTGAGAATATTGGTATTAACATACGAAAATGTTCTTATCACCTGTTTTTGTGACACATATACATCTAGGTGTCAAACATGTCAACTCTAGTCTTAGTCAACTGCATGGTAATACTAATTTGTGACAGCTCGGTTTTTCGGACCTCCAGCGGACACGGATTCGACCTTGTGGGTCGAGTCCAATCCAGCTAGCAAGTCCAAATTTCCGGACTGCCACTCGTGTAGAACCGATTGTTTCGTTCCAAAAGATTTTAATAAAATACAAAACTCAACTCAAATGAAATTCATTGAATGAAATATAATATCACTTTCAAAATTACAAAACTTTAAAATAATAATTACAAAATCAAAGTATATTAAAACAAACCAACACTGTGGAATAATTCTAAATGCGCAAAGCCCAAATCCCCATGACAAATAATAATTTCTTTTACGACTAGTGTTCCTCTGTGGAAAAGGGAGGAAAAGGGGTGAGCAAACCAAAACCCAATGGGAAGTTTCCAAAAATAATAGAGTGCATCGAAAATCAAACACATGCAACCGATACGATAATTAAAACCATGCATGAAAATTTGCAATAATACTTACGCCATTTTAACCATATTTAACACTTTTTTACTCAAATCTTCAACCTTTAAATCTAGATCATTAATCTAGTTATTATAGTTATTCCGGTAAATAAACCACTATTATTACCCAAACAATCTTCTTTTTCTTTCTTCAAATGATTTTTAATCTAGTTGTCAGAGTTATTCCGGTAAACAAACCATTTCTAATTGTCAGAGTTATTCCGGTAAACAAACCATCATTGTTCCCCGAAAAGTCTTCCCAGGGTAGCCACCAGTGGTGGGATGCCATAAAGGCCTGACATTTCAGCAGCAGACAGATATATATATTTTTCCATAAATAATTTCAAATAAGTGCAATTAATCCTTGTTGATGGTGGATTTTCATTTAAGGTTAAAATTGTAAAAACC
The DNA here is from genome assembly GCA_023531295.1 of Papaver armeniacum. Taxonomy (NCBI): domain Eukaryota; kingdom Viridiplantae; phylum Streptophyta; class Magnoliopsida; order Ranunculales; family Papaveraceae; genus Papaver; species Papaver armeniacum. The sequence continues at coordinate 56,634 of JAJJWW010016597.1, forward strand.
AGAAAATTATGCGCTGACATCTTGTAAAAGATAAGGCCATCAATAAGTGTTGGATACTCCCTCGCTTAATTCACCTAGAATGGAGCATGTGGCAACAATCCCATTCGTGAATACACGAAATTCATCCAGGTTGGAGCATGTAGCAACAATCCCATATACCCTGTGAATTTCTAGCATTATTAAATAATGCGCAATCAGCCTTGTATTTCCTGTACTCATTATCAGTGCGGCATGACGACGAGTGTTGCTCTTACGAGCAACACGAACCTCCAAGCATTATAATGAAACCATGTACGAAATACCCGTACTGAAGCCGACTCTCGGTGTGTTATACTAGCCCGATTGAGCCCCTCTCGGTGTGTTATAATAGCCCGATTGAGCATCCGGACTGACCGTATCAGTCGGATATGATCACAGTCATCCAACTCCACAAGCATGATTGGATGACCCAGATCAATTCCATCACCCCAAGCAGGTATGGAATATCCACTGCCGAACCAACGCGGATCCCGCATGGTCGGCCACCCCAGAGATTGGCCTAGCTTGCCAAAACGTCCAAACCAGAGCGTATGGGCGGAAAACCCTAAATTAGGGTTTGCGGCATATTACATGTGTCGCAAAATAGTCTCAACCATCCATCTTCGCAGGTATAGATGGAGGGTGTAGATATAGATTCAAAGGGCCCGAGAGCATGTCAACACAATCACCGTGGGCCGCCTACATACTCCGACCAATCGGTCGGGACCAACCATGGTTGGTTATCCCATTCGTACGCCGAATAAAGCATGGTCGCACGGCCTTGAAACCCAAAATTAGGGTTTTGAGTATCACGAGCGTCCATCTTCTCCGACACGAATGGAGGGTCCAAGATTAGATTAAGCGAGTCCGGTCATACCAAAGCATGACCACCGTGGACCCATCTATCCCCTCACCCGATCGGCCAAGGCATATCATGCCCTGGTTGTTCCAAGACGCGCGCCCAAACTAGCTTGGTCACACCTCCCAAGCCGCAAACTGATCTCAACCGCTCAACTTCGCCGGGCGATTTGAGTGGCCCAGATCACGTTTTCATGGGATATTCAGGTATAGGCGTGAACACCAGCCTACCACCTTCACACCAGACCGATCGGCCAAGACCGACCAAGATTGGTCACCTTGGAACGTGCGCCCGAAGTAGGCATGACGCGCGGCTATTGCGGACCGGTTTTTCTGTCAAAAATTGATCTCGACCATTCAACTTCACCGGACGAATTGAGTGGCCCAGATCATACTTTCGTGAGGTAATGGGTATAAGCGCCTACACCGTCATGCCGTCTACACGCATGTACGGTCGGCCTGGCCAAAGTCATATCCCAAGCTGGGATTCGACCAGGCTGAAGAGGGATGCTTGCGCACCTCTTCTAAAACCCTAATTCCACCAACGGTCGCAGATGAGTGTCTCAAAGATCATCTCGTCCGTCCAACTTCACCGGCTTGGTTATACAACCCTGGTCAGGAGTTAATTGGTCAGTGAGGCGTCATCTCCCGTCACTTTACCACACCATGATGCAAATACCGCATAAAATACACACGATACTTCACGGTATCAACTTTCCGAATAACGCAGTTATTAAACTTAGCATTACATGCTACCTTTCGTGGATCCACGATCCACATATTCAGAGACATCAATCATGTCACAAGGCGGGGATACATATGGGGTATTGGTCTGGCGGTTTACGACATGCGGCGTGCAACGCGCCATCACAAGAACGTGTCGGGAAGTCATGGACGGTTAGAGATGACAGGAGAAGTGGGCAAGACTGGTCGTGTAACACCAACACACACCTCCACTACTCCATCACTCCACTTCCTCCACTTCCCACGAGAGACGTGAATAAGGCTCAAATGACTTGTATAAATAGGTTCTCCTCCCTATTTTCAACAAAAAAGGAAAAAAACAGGAGACAAGAGAAACAAAACAAGTTCAGACAACAAAGGCAAGTGTTTATACAATCGTATTCAAACACCGGAACTGATTGCTTACTCCTGCAAGCCAGTTCAGCTTTCTGTTACAAGTCATAAGCAAGCCAACACCTTCACAATCTCAACACCTTCTTCACTTCCCTCCCTAAGATCAACCCCATCTCCTTCACTTTGTGACCGAAACAAGTCCGGAACGGCCATTTCTTGGTTTAGGCCGGACTTGCACTGCATTGATTTCCGAATCTACAAGCACTCACCGCGCAAAGTGCATTTGTTTAGGGTTTAGATTAATTCCTCATCCACACACCCCAAATTACCAAATCCGGCAGGAATAATTTTCACCCATAAACAATTGGCGACCACAGTGGGATGTTGATCTCTCGGTTGCACAAAATTGAATTCTCAATTTTTCGGTTTCCATCTCGCAATGTACTCGAAAACCACAGGTAGTTCAGATATCATGGGAAGTGTAGCTAGAATGCTGGAGGATGTCTTGGAAAATCAAGCCGGTATCACCAGAAGGCAGAGCGAGACATTTCGCCTTTTGAATGATATAGCAGCACAATTACAAGAAGGGTCGGCAGGCATCTACTCAAGCAGTGCAAGAAATGTTGAATCCTTAGTCAGGAGTCACACCTTTACCGGTGGAGAGACAAAAAGAGCGCGTAACCGCAGGAGACTCAAGAAAGACGAACAACATGGTCCAGTCAACAATGAAGAACCGAGGCAACTCCACAGAGGAAAGGACTTGTACGGAGTACTACAACGTCTACCAGATAAAGAAAGGGAGTCTGCAGCCTATGGAGCCCTGTTAGAAGATTTATATCTCAAAACTCTTGTTGAAGCCGGAAGACTGTTCAATCCGCATCGGCCTTTCATCCAAGCGAAGAAATGCTTGAGGAAGGAGAGATCGATCAGGAAATACGTGAATACAGAGGATGGGAGCGTTCAATTCGATCACTCAGCAGTGATATTACGACACCTTCCACATCCCTTTACCCAGGCAAGCGATCCGAGGATATGATGGCACTCGCAAATCTTCCAACTTCATCTCCGGAACGTGCTCCACATCAAAGCCACGTAGAGACATCACAACGCCCACTAACGCAGGAAAAGCTGGACTCGAAGTACCTACACTTTCCGTTCCCGATGGAAAAGATTTTGGAGTTGCTGGAGATGTGGGTACGAAATAGAGAGGTGGAACTACCTCCTGTATGGTGTCCACCAACCGATCAAGAAATAATGGACCCGAGGTACTGTCATTTCCACCGGTTCCTTCACCACCCTACCAGTGAGTGCAACGCTTTGAAGCGCATTGTTCAGGAGAAACTTGGTTCAGAGGGATAGCTCTCATTCTCTAAAAAATTAATGCGGACGACTTCCTTGGAGAGGCTACTTCGGTTTGATACAAGTGAGACTTCAAAAACAAGTAAGTTCTATTCAGCAATTTTACAAGAAAGATAGTTTTGGAATTCACTGGGGACTTAGCATCCCGCACATGGAGAAAGAGACTCATGATCAAACGCATGTTTGCTTACCTTCATACCTCCCTTTTACACGACATTTGCAATTTCATATGACATGTGCAATCATTCATGACCAAGATGCAAATTCCATTTAAAATAACCTCTTTCAGAAAAGTTATTCATAAAACTATCTCAAAATAAACCAATTCAATTACCTATTAATTCAAAACTAGAAGTCAAATCATGAAAAGAAATCCTCACTATCACTCAAAAGAAAAAGAAGAGACAAGTGTATAGCACGAATCCTTCAAGGAAAGTCCTTCAGCAGCAACTCATCCTTCTAGGCAAGAGCGACTTTCATCCTTCGAAGTACAGCCTGCTTCAGCTTCAACTCCTCATACAACTTTTCAACCTCTTCTTCCTGGCGAGTAACACATTCTGCAGAAGGGGCTTCACCTTGTAATTTCTGGAGCTCCTAAATATCGGAGAACCCTTTGAGGAACCAAGGAGCATTGAAGTCGTACTGCACAAACACATCTCGATGGCACTTCCAGTCTTCAATCATCTCCTCAGAAACCATTCGACCAGTTGTGACGCTCATCCCATGGATAGAAAATAAAGCCTCCTGAACGCGGTTGACCAATGCAAGACGACTTTTGAGCCTCGTAGTGGTAGCAATGTGGCCGTGTTTCTCCCATATCGCTGTGTACGACTCTTCAAACCGAGCTGGCACACTGAATCCTCCAACCAACACATGACCTGGATAAGGAACAACGAACGGAGGATCGAACAAAGCTCCAGGTTGCCCTACCAATACTTCACCAACCACAGGAGCCTTGTCAATTACATGAGGCCTTTCAGAAGAAGTTGTCACGACAGCTTTATTGATTGGAACATGCTCAGAGCATTCTTCAAGGGGAGCCACCTCAACAATATCGGATGTTGCCTCTCTTACATTCCTACCGATATCTACTTCGCTCTGGGTACTAATTTCCATCACGGCCCCATCAACAAGATTACTTAGGGAGGCGCCTTGTCCAACCGAGCTTGCATCATCTCTGTCATGGTCGGGAAAAGGAGCGGTTTCTCCAGACTTTTCAGCATGAAGATCAGTACCGCCAGACTTCTCAGCATGAAGATGAGTACCGCCAGACTTCTCAGCATGAAGATCAGTACCGCCAGACTTCTCAACATGAAGGCCAACATTACCAGACCTTCTCATTACGAATACGCGCCAACCTTGTGAAGACATTCTCTTTCGGAATTCCCTGATTTCAAGCAAGGATCACTCTTAGAAGAATTTACTATGGAGAAATGAAGGAACCAACGGGAAGAGATTTAAATACCTGCATATTGGAGGAATTGAGGATCACCGAACCACATGCCTGCCTTTTGGATCTCTCTCCTGCTTGGGGACTGCAATCCTAAGCTCTGGTCCGTTTGGTCGGGAAGTGGCTTCAACCGGAAATGCTTTTTCAAAATGTCGAAGATGGTTCACCACGGGAACTGTCACAACACTCTCCGAGAATTCTGGAAAATCATGAGTTGCCTCCTCCAAAATTCCTTGTACTTATCGGTTACCATTGGGTTTCTCCCAATAGGCCAGAAGGGAAGGCTCACCCGTTCTAAAAACACGTCAGCATTAAGAATATTTGGGAGGAATTCTTTCGGAACCCCTGGTGGACGGATAAATGGGACACCCTAATCAAATCCCATTTGACGAGCCGCCCTGTCAATATTGTACGGAGTCACAATAAATTCTTCGTTGAATAAAGACGGGACATATCCTGGGATGCGGTTTGTGCGGGTAAACAATTTCCCCAAATCTCATAGTCTTAACATCGGTACGCAACACAGCATCAGGACCATCAGAAGCGATAGCAAAAGTCTTTGGCTGAACAATGGAATGGTGGATCGGCCCCCATGGACGGAAATCTACAGAAGACACATTGTCAAATATGTCCACAAGTCTCGCGCCGGTTCTGGGACGCCTCCTATGCCAACGGAGTATTCTCGAGCCACCATACAAGTTCTTTGAGCGAATTTGCGGGGAGCAGGAGTATGAGCATAACTTTTGAAGTGTTCCCATAAGAATGCCCGAAGAAAAGCGAAGTGAACGTACGACTCCACCTTCTTGTACCGTTAGAAACATGCATGTCCATTGCTAAGGCGTCCGGATGAGAATACAAAATGATCCAAGGAACAAAGCACCTAGGGGAAGAACTTTACCTTTTGCCAGCTTTATAGCAATCTTAACGATGTCACTTCTAATGGTCTTCTTTCCAGAACCGTCGTCGAATATATCTCTGGATAGCCATAGAGACAGGAACGCAATCACGCTGAGCTCATTTTCCAACTCTTGATCCGGCTCTGGGTATGCAGGAGACCACTCCGACATCCACCATGTGTAAAAGCATCTCGTATCATTTTTATCCTCCTTGTCCAGACTGTCGAAACCCGCCACCTTTTGAAGTATAGCATCATAGTTACGTTGTTCCGTATCAGAGAGCTCGTAAGAAAGACTTCCGGCAACATGCAGGTTCATTAATGCAGCTACACTCTCTAAAGTAATAGTCATCTCTCCCCACCTAGATATGGTTGTATGAGTAGAAGGACGCCATCGAGAAATGAAGGTAATCAAACCCGCAGCGTCTTTCTTAATTTCAAGAGCAGCAGATGCCATGACCGCATTGAGGATTTGCGCTTTGGTCAAATTGTCTTTAATTCCCTTATTACTCAACATGCGTCTCATCCATCCTTCATAAGAACCCAGTGGAGTATGACAAATCTTGAAGTCAATAGGGGAAGGCGGATATTCGTTTCTCCGGAGACAAAATCTCATCACATGTCAAGAAGAAAATGGATCAAGCATCCATATTTTACGAATCGAAACGGGACTATCTTATGAGAAGGATGTTTTCTAATGTTTGGAAAAGGCGAGGTGAACAACTCATCATCGATGTTCGGCATATCTTTGAAGCTGTCAGCACTTCCCGACTTGGCACCAGCATTATCTCCGGAAGACATCTCAACAGGAATTCTTTTCTTCATTCTGATAGGTGTAGAATACACCGTATTTACTATCTAGTAGTTACGCTTTCTTTGCTATTTTTCTTGTGAATTACGCACTTTACGTGTGTTTTGAGTTATTAGGTACTCTGGAGTCGCACGGAGGAAAAGAAGGAGAAATTACCCAATTTGAGCAAAAAGGGTGAAATTGTCATCTCACGAGCAAGTGATATATGGAGCCGACCCAAGGTTAAGGGGCAACTCTATTAGGAGGAGTGTTAAATACAGCCAGTTTGTGGTTAAGGGATGACCACATGTTATGGGGCATCCTTTGGGGTGTCCCTTATCGATGCGAGAGGGTGTCATTAACTTGACCTTATCCTAAAAACTAAAATGAGAGAAGGTTTTCTTTCATTCATTCGATATTTTTCACTTGAAACCGAAAACAAGAAATGGATGCTCGAATTATTGGTGGATTGAGTGGTTGTTTACGAGAGAATAGGAGGATGATGAAGAATCGATTTCGATCTTTGTTCAGCGATGGAGAAGTAAAGGGATTGTTGGTGATTTGGATCCAGGTTGAAGAACACAGTAGCAAAAGAGAGTTCGAGAAGACCTTATTGATGTTGAAGAATAAGATTTAGAGATTGGGTTTTAAGCAGAATTGCAGAGCGAGAGATGAAGATTACATGGAAGATGAATATGGTGATGATTTCTGAGATTCCGAGTTAGGGTTTGTTCTTCATTGCTCGAGATAGATCTGTGTGGAGTCGATTTGGAGCTGGTCTTGGTGAAAGAACCGAAGTTGAGTGATGTATGAAGACTGATGGAGAATATGATGAAATTCTTAAGTTTAGTTGTGAAATGGAATTGGGTTTTTGGTTTCAAAATCAGTGTAAGTTTGGGTTGTTGATTGTCAAGGGTTATAGATGTTGATGTCGAAGGAACTGAATTTGTAGCTTGGATGAAGTAGCAAGTGAAGCATTTGTTAACCGAATTAGCGGCTTAGATGGAGGAATTGGTTTGTGTTGCGATCGATGGCGGCGGAGGTTGACTGAGGTGTCTGGAATTGAAGAATGATAAAGACCCAGATTGATAATCTTGTTGGAGGTAGTCCCGAGCAATTGGAGTTGGTGAATTGCAAGTGCATTTGAAATAGGATGGCTGTAATACTTTAGAGTGGGTGATTTTCATGGCTCGAGATGGTGATACCGAGATGTAATGGTCTTGAACTGTTGCCCTCGGTGGAGGCCTAGAATGGGTTGATTTGCGAGTGATTGAGGCAAGCAAGAATGGTTGCCGAGATGAACTTGCACTTGGCGGAGCCGGCAATGTGTAGGATGCGAGATGGTGGTAAAGGCTAATTAGAGTGTCTTGTGGAGTCTGAGTATGGAGAATGGCAGGAGATGACAAGCAATGGCAATGAGAAGTACATGGAACTGATGGCTTGAGATAGTTGGTTCAGGTGGATTGAATGGGACTGGATTTGATTGAGCTATAAGGATGTTGCGACCATTGAAAGATTGCAGGTGGCTGTGAGTGAGCGGTGATGGTGCCACGGCTCTAGCTTGCAGTGCAAATACAAGTGCAGTTGAGAACTAAGGAGTATAGGTGGAGTTGTTATGCTTAAGTGAAGTGAGCTGCAACTGGAATTGAATCTGCAGGTGAATGTTGATTTGCAGCTGCACAGGAGCTGAGCTTGTGGACTGCTTTGGGTGGTTTTGAATGAATCTGGGTTTTGCGTGAAGTTAGTTGCGGTCATGTAACATATGAGAGGAAGTTGTGTTATTTTCTTGAGATGGATTACGGGTATGTCTAGAAGATGGAGCTCGACCTGTGTTGTTCTTTGTGATGGGTTTGTTGCGATGAATGCATTAATGCTGCGAGGTTATGATGGAGAAGGAAGTTACGGAGTTGAGTCTAGGATGTGATAGTGGAGTAGAGGCTGTATTGCAGAGAGTGTTTCTGGTTTAAGCTGCAGCTGTGAGGCATTGCAGCTGTACAATCTGTTGCCAGGGATTGGCAGATATGAGTGATTGTCTCAAGTTTGCAGTCTAGAAAAGAATGGTTGGTGATGTTGCAGGGAATATCAGGTGCAGTTCAAGGAGGAATTTGGCTTGAATCGGTGTTAGATGCACAGCCAAGATGGCTGCAAAACTATGCATGGCCAAGATGGTTGGCAAAAGTGTGAAGCACAATGATTGTGCAGCAAACTCTGGCCTGTGCAATGGCCTGAGCCACTCAGCTCACTCAGCTGATTCAGTCGACTAGCCAGCTGACTCATCCTGACTCAATGATCTGACCCGGTTTGACTCAGCTGAGCCTTGACCCGATCCGACCCAGTTGACCCGGCCGTTCTGACCCGTTGACCGGTGACCGGTTTGACTTTGCCGGTCACCTGAGACACTTTCCGGTCGGATTCCGGCCATAATCCCAGTTTTCCGGCGAGCGTTTTTGGGACAAAATTTCTACACGGGTTTCTCTCCATGGTGGGCCGGGTGAATTTCCAACTAATGGACTTTGAAGACAAAACCTAGTTTTGGAAGGAGAAAAAGAATATAAAAGGGAAGACTTCTACAATTTTTGGGACCACGTTTTATTATCTCTTCTCTACTTTTATTCTAGGGTTTAGAACCATGAAGTCTTTTCTCTTTCTTCTTGTGATGAACTCCTTGAATATGAGTATCTAAGTTTATTATTGGTTATGGAATAGTTGGATTTCACAAAATATGATTCTTTGATTCAATATATTAGTTTTGTCTCATAATTATCGTTTGCAATTCTCTGAAAATATTGTTTTATGATTGATTGATTGTTTTGTTAAGTTGCAAATTGGTAGAACTTCTAATCACATCTATTGCTAGTTTAGGGTTTATTATACGCAAAAGTGATATTCCTTGAATACAAGTAGCATAATATGATTATAGTTTGTAGTGATATATTCTTATGATCATATGTGAATCGTAACCTTTGTTAAATTGAATTAGTGCGCTTTCCACGTTCAATTGCTTTGATTGGCCTGATTTCATAGAACTTAATGCATCTAGGGAATTAAACTTGATTAGTGCTTTTACACGTTAGGTTGTTCCTTTAGATAGAATTCATATTCGCATCTTTTAATGTGTTTGTTGATGACATGAGGAGATTTGCGGGATATTCTTGCGATCAAGGTATTCTAGGGTCTTTGATAAAAGTTGAGATTAAAATATCAATTCTAGTTATTGTGGTGAAACCATGTTTGTGAATGAAAACGAAATCCGTAACCAATACTTTCACATCCTTGATTTGCGTACTTTATTTGCTTTTTGTTTATTTTTATTTACACAATCAGAAATTCTTTCGGGTGTTTTATATAGGAAACCATAACAATTTGACAACCTAGACCTCTCTGTGGGATCGATCCTTTCTTGCCCTTGCTATATTTAAATTTTGAGTAGTAAGAAAGTGTAATTTATTTTTGACGCTTACGACAGCGATCACATTCCATAATGAAATAAAAGACAGGAGTTAGAACTTGTATCAAAAGCGCATGAAGCGTGTAGTCACGCACGACAAGACACGTTGAAATGCACAAAAGCTGGGATTAGGTCCAAACACCAGTATTACTCAAGTTTCAAGTCTGGTATTGGTTTGGGTTCGGTACAAGTTTGGTCTGGTATTGGTTTCAAGTCCGGTACAAGTTTCGGTCTGGTATTGGTTTCAAGTCCAGTCGAGTTTGATCTGGTTTTGGTTTCAAGTCCAAGACAAGTTTGATCGGTATTGGTTTCAAGTCCGGTACAAGTTTCAAGTCCCGGTATAAATTTCAAGTTCGGTGTTACTCAAGTTTCAAGCCCGGCACAAGACTAATATAAGGTCGACTTTCAGTCAAGCATATGTGGGTGAAACCCACGTTCAATCAAGCATACATGGCGGGCCCGCGTTCATCCGCACACGTCATAACACGATTTTTCTTTATTCATGGGAATCGTGTCTACGAGATTCAAGCCAAGGTTTTTCTTTTCAAGATACAACCTAAAAGCTAGGTTTTGCATGCAATGGTGGAAAGAAGCAAAAAACAACATGATCATGGATTCACGGGTTGTTTTACTAAGCAATTCTAGAAAATATTGGCGTATCAACCTCGGTGGAAAAAACTAAGCATATGCACATCTTACAAAAAGGTGTTTACCTAGCAAACTAGGGTTTTACCTTTATAAAAAAAAAAAAAAAGCGAAACTTACCTTGGACGGCAAAGCAACTCCAAGAACGACGGCGGCAACTCCGGCAAGAAAAGGCGGCGGCGTTAGCGAGAGCGCGCGGATGGACGGAGGAGCTGCTCAACAAAAAAAAAAAAAAATTCGTGAGAAAAAGCAAAGGGGTTGGTCTCTTTTATAGACAAAAAATTAAAAGAATCCCAACAGAACAAGGATACCTCTTTTTTGGATTCCTTTTCTGATTCAAATACCCAAAGAAGGAAACCGGTCCCACCAAAGGATTCCATACAAGCACAACGGCGTGGGCGACTAGCGGTCGGTCAATACTCTTCCGGGTAAACTTCTTTCATCCTGTCTTTCGCACATATGTATGTCACCATCTCATGCCTACCCCACAATAGCGTAACCATTATGTGCTAGGCAGGGGACTTAATGTTGATGGTGGATTTTCATTTAAGGTTAAAATTGTAAAAACCAGAAAATTATGCACTGAAATCTTGTAAAAGATAAGGCCATGAATAAGTGTTGGATACTCCCTCGCTTAATTCACCTAGAATGGAGCATGTGGCAACAATCCCATTCTGTGAATACACGAAATTCATCCAGGTTTGAGCATATAACAACAATCCCATATACCCTGTGAATTTCTAGCATTATTAAATAATGTGCAATCAGCCTTGTATTTCCTGTACTCATTATCAGTGCGGCATGACGACTGAGTGTTGCTCTTACAGAGCAACACGAACTTCCAAGCATTATAATGAAACCATGTACGAAATACCCGTACAGGCTAACTCTTGGTGTGTTATACTAGCCCGATTGAGCATCCGGACTGACCGTATCAGTTCGAATATGATCACAGTCATCCAACTCCACAAGCATGATTGGATGACCCAGATCAATTCCATCACCCCAAGCAGGTATGGAATATCCACTGCCGAACCAACGCGGATCCCGCATGGTCGGCCTCCCCAGAGATTGGCCTAGCTTGCCAAAACGTCCAAACCAGAGCGTATGGGCGGAAAACCCTAATTAGGGTTTGCGCCATATTACATGTGTCGCAAAACAGTCTCAACCATCCATCTTCGCAGGTATAGATGGAGGGTGTAGATATAGATTCAAAGGGCCCAGAGCATGTCAACACAATTACCATGGGCCCGCCTACATACCTGACCAATCGGTCAGGACCAACCATGGTTGGTTATCCCAATTAAATACGCCCGAATAAAGCATGGTCGCACGGCCTTGAAACCCAAAATTAGGGTTTTGAGTATCACGAGCGTCCATCTTCTCCGGCACGAATCGAGGGTCCAAGATTAGATTACGCAGGTCCGGTCATACCAGCATGACCACCGTGGACCCATCTATCCCCTCACCCGATCGGCCAAGGCATATCATGCCTGGTTGTTCCAAGACGCGCGCCCAAACTAGCGTGGTCACACCTCCCAAGCCGCAAACTGATCTCAACCGCTCAACTTCGCCGGACGATTTGAGTGGCCCAGATCACGTTTTCATGGGATATTCAGGTATAGGCGTGAACACCAGCCTACCACCTTCACACCAGACCGATCGGCCAAGACCGACCAAGATTGGTCACCTTGGAACGTGCGCCCGAAGTGGGCATGACGCGCGGCTATTGCGGCACTGGTTTTCTGTCACAAATTGATCTTGACCATTCAACTTCACCGGACGAATTGAGTGGCCCAGATCATACTTTCGTGAGGTAATGGGTATAGGCGCCTACACCGTCATGCCGTCTACACGCATGTAAGGTCGGCCTGGCCAAAGTCATATCCCAAACTGGGATTCGACCAGGCTGAAGAGGGATGCTTACGCACCTCTTGTAAAACCCTAATTCCACCAACGGTCGCAGATGAGTGTCTCAAAGATCATCTCGTCCGTCCAACTTCACCGGCTTGGTTATACAACCCTGGTCAGGAGTTAATTGGTCAGTGAGGCGTCATCTCCCGTCACTTTACCACACCATGATGCAAGATCGCATAAAATACACACGATACTTCACGGTATCAACTTTCGAATAACGCAGGTTATTCAACTTAGCATTACATGCTACCTTTCGTGGATCCACGATCCCATATTTCGGACATCAATCATGTCACAAGGCGGGGATACATACTGGGTATTGGTCTGGCGGTTTACAGCGTGCAGCGTGCAACGCGCCATCACAAGAACGTGTCAGGAAGTCATGGACGGTTAGAGATGACAGGAGAAGTGGGCAAGATTGGTCGTGTAACACCAACGCACACCTCCACTACTCCATCACTCCACTTCCTCCACTTCCCACGAGAGACGTGAATAAGGCTCAAATGACTTGTATAAATAGGTTCTCCTCCCTATTTTCAACAAAAAAGGAAAAAAAACAGGAGACAAGAGAAACAAAACAAGTCCAGACAACAGAGGCAAGTGTTTATACAATCGTATTCAAACACCGGAACTGATTGCTTACTCCTACAAGCCAGTTCAGCTTTCTGTTACAAGTCATAATCAAGCCAACACCTTCACAATCTCAACACCTTCTTCGCTTCCCTCCCTAAGATCAACCCCATCTCCTTCACTTTGTGACCGAAACAAGTCTGGAACGGCCATTTCTTGGTTTAGGCCGGACTTGCACATATTGATTTCCGAATCTACAAGCACTCACCGCGCAGTGCATTTGTTTAGGGTTTAGATTCATTCCTCATCCACACACCCCAAATTACCAAATCCGGCAGGAATAGTTTTCACCCATAAACAATCCTACACGCACCAAATCATGTTTAGAATCCCAGAAACTTAATCGAAGTAAGATCCATTTACTAATGCATTAAACTGACTTTCGCAAATCTAAACTTATTTCTATTCACTACTATAATGCACCAAAGTAACTTTCACAAAATACAACTCAATAATCATGCATTGATATACTTTTATAACAATAGAGAAACACAAAACTACCTACATCAAATGTTAAAATAAAAATCTAAAATAGTAAATAAACCAATAATAATTAGTAATCAATATATAAAATTTCATAAATAAATCAATTCATACAAAACCAACATAACAAATTTAAAACAAAAATCATGATTATTAAAATAAAATAAGATAAATAAATCAATCAATGTGATTTTAATGCTAAAATGGGTTTTAGTTCTGATATTAGATAGAAACCCCCTACCTCAAATAGCTTTCCAAAAACCTTGATTCAAGTGAAACTCCTTTTTCCAAGCATAATAAATCATATGATTTTATCTTTATCTTCTTGTATAATATAAATAAAATCATGCGAAGAATGTAGTGAAAGTGATAGGTAAAAGGGATTTGATTTTCTTTTGTTGTTTTAAAAAGAAAAATCAGAGAGAAAGAGAAAGAGAGAAGGTGAAAGTGATGTTTATCTTTTCTCTTTTGTTGTTTTATGGAAGTAGAAGAAATACAATGTGAGAAAAACAAAAGTGAAAGAGAGATGAAAATGATGGTTTTGGGTTTTTGTGCTAGGAGACAAAAAGAAGAAAATGTAGAGAAGAAGAAAGTGACGGCTCACTTTTGCTTTTTGGTTTCTTTTACCTTTACGTATTTTTGTTCATAAAACCCTAGCTTACTTTTAATCACCACTCAAGTTTCGATAAGGGATATATTACTTAGATTAATACACCCTACTATTTAATAACAATTGATAGATGCACCAATTCTAGCAACAAAATATATACATGTGACACTGCATAATCACTACGTAATTAAAATTTATGATTATTATTTTGTTAATTTTTTTTTGGAAATCATAAATATACTCAAAGTTTAATATACATTTTTTTTCTTTACAATGTAAGTATTAATCAAAATTCAAATAAAACAATATGGATGGGTTTAAGGCGCGAAAATCGTATGAAGAAAATTCCAGGGTTTTACATTATTAACCCTTAAAAAGAATTTATTTCCGAAATTCAGAAATAAAAATACAGGGTGTTACATTATTAACCCCTTAAAAAGAATTTCATCTCGAAATTCAAAAATAAAAATACAGGGTGTTACATAATGAGATTGTTCCATCGTTATAAGATGACTAAATCTGTTAATAACACCCCCACTTGGGACTTATGGCACTCACCTGGCGTTTCATATGCAAAGCACAACAACACCGGAACTTGTGCACCCAGATTGCACGATCCCAGCACCATAAACACGGGTTGGGTTCACCCAAAACCCAAATTAAAATTACTGGATATTACAGATCGTTTATGGTCAAAGTCGAGACAATACAACAACTATGGTATACACTTTGTGTGATCGTCTCTGGATATGAAATTGAAACAATACAACAACAAAGTGTTCACTTGATAATAGGTTCGGGATTAAACTGAAACATTATAGGATCAATATCAAGTGATTAGGATTAACATACAAGTGCATTTACTTTAAATTATAATAAACAAATTGTAATTGCGGAAAAAAAAAGAAGAGTAAATGATACAACAAGATTTTGTTAACGAGGAAACCGCAAATGCAGAGAAACTCCGGGACCAGTCCAGTTTTGAATACTCTCAGAATTAATCCGCTATACAAAATCTAATGTCAACTTCGTATAGTTTTGAATACCCTAGCTACTTAGTTTCCTCAGTATCCCGACGCCTTCGACTTCTAGAGCCACGCAGGTGAATCACCACTCCTTTAAATCGTATTTCAAACATCAAAGGAATGAATCTACTTGGTAACCACTCTAATCGATCTTTGGTGAAAAATATGTTTGAGTTGTCAACAAAGGCTCTTCCGTTTAAACTAATAAACTCCTGTGTCTAGTTAAATCAATCCAAACTTTGATTACCGAAATAACCAATTTCCGGATTCGTAATCAATCAATATAAAACTCAAAGAGTAACTATAAAGTGATGACGATCTCACACAACTAGACAATCAAGCCTATCAAAGATAAGCACGATTCTACTTGGATCCCAGCCGATCAAGATGTGTGCACAAAATTCACAAGATATGAAAACTAATAAGAAAATCTTCTTTGTCTTCAAATCTTCAATTGCCTTCTCAATAACCTGCACAATACAAACTTGAATCCTCTTGTGATCAACCACACACAGAATGGAGTCGGTTAACAATGAATTATCACAAGATGTTTTTAGATCCAAAAATGGTTTTAAAGATCCCGTCGATACTTTGATCTAGTTTGAGTGACCCTTATGTCAGAAGAAAAGCTCTCAAGAATAATCAAACTAGTTGCAATCAAAGTTTCAACAAACATTAGTCAATCAAATCAATAATGGAAAACTAAAATAACAATGCAATTATCTAGTTTCTCACCAACGGTACTCGTAGAGCTTCTTGATCCCACGAAAGTCTTTAAACGAGAGGTTGTAAGAGATTTCGCTTAATTAAGGTACTTTCCTCTCCGGATAGACGACTCCACCTGAAACAACACGAATGAAGTTTGCCAGGCTCTTAGGATGGTTCGCAAGAAATGCAAACTCAAGTATTTATAGACCAAGGTTTTTTGCACATCAAGGAAATTCCAAAACCGAAAATATTCTCAAGATATTCATTAAAGTACCTAATTTCGTTTTTCCTATTTCCACTTAAATGCCAAACCATAATTCCAAAATCTCTCTTAGAAAGTTTCTATTATTAGTTTTGCACATTAACTAGTAAACCTTTTTAAAATGATATGCTTTAATTGCTAGTAATTTAATTAAATGCTTTTCAACATTTCGGTTTGGGATCACCTTGAGTATCAAGGAATATCTTTGAACAATTAATGATAAGATTTATGTACATGTTCAAATAATGTCGACATCTAGAAGTTTCTCATCTCGGCAAACCCTAAATCCAAAATCACACAAAACATAAAGAGATATGTGAATATTGGAAACTTGGTTTTGCTCCTTGGATCGGTTATACCATGACTCACAATATATGTTTTGACCGGTTATACCATGCTTCCCAAAATAGGTTGTGACTAGTTACACCATGCACCCCAAACTAGCTTGTGATCGGTTACACCTTGTTTCCCAAAGTAGCTTGTGACCGATTACAACTAACATCCCAATGTAGCTTGTGACCGGTTATACCTTGATTCACAAAGTAGCTTTTGACCGATTACAACATGCTACACATTATAGGCTGTGACCGGTTATACCTCAATTCTCAACATAAGTTAAGATAGGTTCTACCTTGTTATCTATTATTGGTCATCCAAAAGATATTCAATAAACAACCATACCAACACACTCATGATTTCCATTTCGATTGTGAAACAAGTTCATACATCTACTTCCTTAAACCAATGTAATAATACATAGTTTTCTAGGATGAAACCACACCTATATCTTACACATAATCAAGTAACTAAATACCTAAATTATGTTGATGTCGTATTTAAGTTAAAAAGATAAGCATTATACTTCACAATATAATTCCTTGACAATTTGATCATCATGATATTACCAAGTCTAATCACTAGAGCATTATATATACAGCTTCACATGTTATATTTTCAATATAATGCGACTTGAAAGATACATTGGGAATGAAAACAAGTCAAGTCAGTATTACTAACCTCAAGAGGAATGATGATGTCTTCGTTGCAGTCGTTACTTCTTCACTTTCTTCAGGTCTTCAGAGTAATACTTGTACGTCTTAACATTCCAAGACTTTCTAGTCTAACCTAAATGAAGGTGACTCTGGTAAATGATCAAGCGACTCTAGACGAGTTTTGATACTAAAATGTGACAACCAAACTTGACATACCAACGCTTGGTGGGTTCTACCGGGTTATGCTCTTACAAAATTATTCAAATTTCCAAAGAAGGGTAATAGAGTAGTTGTGTGTGTGTCGTTGCATGAGTAGAGAATTATGGAATATTATTGGGTAAGAGTTAGTTACGCAGATCCTTTCCACTGTATTGTTGAGGTCGATGTAGTGGTATTGTGTGATTGACAAGTTGAAAGGAAACTTGTAGACCAGATGAATATGCAACTTAGTGAGCCAGAAATAATAATACAATAAACATACAACAAACAAGCAGAATATCTCAACAAAACTAAAGAAACAATTAGTTTAGTATAATTGGCACAACAAAGCATGACACAGAAACAACTTAAAGATTGAAGAAACAGTTGGTTTAACTATGTCAGAGAGATGAAAGGAAAGCCTAGAGCTAGAAATGTGGTCCAAATTTTGAATCCAGGGATTAAGCGGTAATATTCAAAAGAATTAGGATAGAAATACATTCCAAAAACTGATTCTCAGGATTAAGCCTGGAAAGGATGAATGGGTTAAAGGTTCAAAAGAATAAGCACACATCAAAACTACTAAATACTTTATATTACATAAACAAGCATTATGAGGAGACCATACAAGATACAAGAAGACTTTGTACACAGAGTACAACTACTTATCCTAGTACTTAACTAAACTCTAATACAACAAGAAAACATGCATACTAATTAGGGGAAATACTAGATAAGTCTAAGTGCTAATAGATGTGTTATAAAACTAAAAGGACACAACATACATAAGGGAAATAACAAAAACAAACATATAACAAAATATTATTAGAAAGATGAGGGTACCCAAATACACCACAATCTTTTAAATTTCATCATATAAGTCCTTTACCAAGTGAGATCATCTATGGAAAAATTCGAGACAATACAACAACTATGGTATACACTTTGTGTGATCGGCTATGGATACGAGACTGAGACAATACAACAACAAAGTGTTCACTTGATAATAGGTACGGTACAAAACCGAAACATTATAGGATCAAATATCAAGTGACGAGGATTAACTTACAAGTGTATTTACTTTAAATTATAATTTCGGAATAATAAAGTAAATGACACGGCAAGATTTTGTTAACGAGGAAACCAAAAATGCAGAAAAACCTCGGGACCTAGTCCAGTTTTGAATACTCTCAGAATTAAGCTGCTATACAAAATCTAATGCCAATATTGTATAGTTGAGACCAAGTAGACTACCCCTAGCTACTTAGTTTTCTCAGTATCCCTGCGTCTTCGACTTCTAGAATCACACACGTGAATCACCACTCCTTTGGATCGTATTCTAAACAGTAAAGGAATAAAACTGTTTGGTTACCACTCTATTCAATCTTTGGTGAAAGATATACTTGAGTTGTCAACAAAGGCTCTTATATTTAAGCTAATAAACTCCTTTGATAATGCCTACCCAAAAAGGCTAGAACTTAATCCCGCTAAATCAAAAATCCACGCATACCATAAGGGATAACACAATATGAGATCGAAAATTAGGTTAATAAAAACCGAAACTAACATCTCATAAACCGAAAGCAATAACATAAAATATAATCATTCACACAGGGTATGCAATCAGAACTATCAGGTAATGAAACAAAGATTATATGAAATAAATTTTTATTTATTCATAAATAGTTGATAGTTTTATTCAAATAGACCTTATACAAAATATCGAAATAAATCAACAATTTGAATAGTTTATTCCTAAATAAGAACTCAATCTTATTTTTATTTTATGAGCAAATTAATCCTTCACATCAGCACTAGAGAAAGGTAGGTTATTATTCTCAATCTTGATCTTGTGAATTTCCTCAAGAAGATACCCTTGTTGCTTGACCAGAATCTCTTACAGTTGAGAAGTTTTCGAGAAGGACTCTGCAATAGCATGTAATCTAATACCGATTAGGTGGCATTAGTATGAGATTTTAGCATCAAGGGATGGAATCTAATACCGATTTTTCTCTTTCCTTCTTGCTAAGTCAATCTCTCTTTTTGATCTTTTTCTTCGGTTTCTTAGCATCAAGGGATGGTGTAGAATTATTCGAAAAGAACTCTTTTAGAGCAAGCACCTTTGCAAGAGAAGACATTGGATCCTGACTCATAGTTCGAACAAGGAAAGCCCAGAGAATTATGAGGATCCTTTATAATTTCCGGAAAATATTTCCAGAATATCATACTACCGAAAATATAATATTCCTACAAACAAGAATATAGTCTTAATTACTAGATTTTATTTCCATAATCTACACACAAGTGCCTTTATTTTGCTTCCTCACTCACAAATGGGATGCAATCTAATACCGATTAGGTGGCATTAGTATGAGAATTTATTCATTATGGGATTTAGAATATTCTTGATCTAGTGAAGTATGACTCTTAGATCTTCTCTTGTTACCTCAATACATCAAAGTTTTCGGAGATTGGTTGAAATTGTACAAGGACATCTTAACAATTCTTGGGTTTGAGACAGTTTTGCACTTTGTCTTATTTTCCCTTGTACCATTAGTAGGATTTTCAACAGCGGAAGATGTATCCATTTTCAAAATGGTAAAATCACTTATGGAACAAGATGGGATTAAATTAACAATTAATGCAATATTAGTTGTTTTCTCTTCTTCAGGGTTGTATGAGTCTGAGGTCTCGTCCAGAGTTATAGCTAATGCCTTACTTCCAATGTATTTCCTTAGATTAGGAAAGTCTTTAGCCAAATGACCAAAACCTTTACACTTGAAGCAATGAGGCTGATATTCATCATCTTCTTCTTGATCTTTTTTTGTTCTTGACTGAAACACGATCATGAGGGAGAGAAGTACGATGATTATATTTTACGAATCTCTTTTTCCTTTTCTTTAAGAGATCTCGAAACTGTCTAATAATCAATGACAATGTTAATTCAACATCATCATCGGAATCTTCTGGAATCAATTCATCAGAATCATATATCAATCTATTTTTCTCCACGGTAGATTTTAAAAAAAAATCAGCTTTAAAAGCGATTCCTTTAGCTTGAATAGATTGGGATTCATGATCAGAGATCTTTAACTTTCCAACAAGTGTGCTTCGAGAGAGAGTTGAAAGATCATTTGCTTCCATGATTGCATGTTTCTTTGATTCGTATCTATATGGCAACGATCTGAGAATTTTGCATACTATATCTTTTTTCAGAAATAACCTTTCCAAGAGATAAAGAAGCATTAACTATCTCAGAGAATTTAACATGAAACTCTTCAAAAGTATCATTATCATCCATACGAAAGTTTTTCCAATCAGAAGTGAGGTTTTGAAGTCTAGCTTCCTTTTCTAATGTATTACCTTCGAATACGATCTGAAGATTATCCCAAGCTTCCTTTTAAGCTTGTCATGTGGATACATGATATTGCAAATCCCGACTTACAGCATGTATAATAACATTCAAACCATCTGAATTCTGCTTTGTAAAAGTCTTTTCTTCACTTGTATAATCTACTAAGTGTTTAAACTCAGTTTCCGATCCTTCTATTTTCAGACGATTATATCCATTAACGACTAATAACCAAGTATTAAAATTGTGTGATTGAAGAAAAGATTTCATAGCAGATTTCCACCACGGATAGTTAGTTCCATCAAATATTGGCGGGACGTTCACAGAAATCGATTCATGTGAATTCGAGTTCATTTCTTATAGGTTGGATCGCACCCAACACAGATTATTAAATATTTTCGTGTTTGCCTGCTCTGATACCAATTGAAAATACGAGGGTACCCAAATACACCGCAATCTTTTAAATATCAATTTATAAGTCCTTTACCAAGTGTGATCGTCTATGGACAAATTTGAGACAATACAACAACTATGGTATACTTTTTGTGTGATCGTGTATGGATACGAGATCGAAACGATACAACAACAAAGTGTTCACTTGATAATAGGTGACGGTATAAAACCGAAACACTATACGATCAATATCAAGTGACAAGGATTAACTTACAAGTGTATTTACTTTAAATTATAATAAACAAATCATAATTGCGGAATATAAAGTAAACGATACAGCAAGATTTTGTTAACGAGGAAACTCCAAATGCAAAAAAAACCCGGGGACCTAGTCCAGTTATGAATGCTCTCAAAATTAAGCCGCTACACAAAATCTAATACCAATTTCATATAGTTGAGACCAAGTAGACTACCCCTAGCTACTTAGTTTCCTCAGTATCCCTACGTCTTCGACTTCTAGAGTCACACACGAGTCACTACTCCTTTGGGTCGTGCTCAAAACAGTAAAGGAATAAAAATATTTGGTAACCACTCTATTCAATCCTTAGTGAAACATATGTTTGAGTTGTCAACAAAGGCTCTTATATTTAAGCTAATAAACTCCTTTGTCTGGTTAGATCAACCCAAAAACTTGATTACTGAGTTGTCAACGAAGGCTCAATTTCCGCACTCGCAATCAAACAATATAGAACTCAAATACTAACTATAAAGTTATGTCGATCTTAACATCTAGATAATCACAAGTCTATCAAAGATAAACAAGATCTAGTTGGATCCCAGCCGATCAAGATGTGTGCACAAATTCACATAATACGAAAACTAATAAGAAAATCTTCTTCGTCTTCAAATCTTCAATTGTCTTCTTAAAAACCTGCATAACACTGTTAGAGCATAGCTCGGTTGAACTCAGCAAGCGTTGGTATGTCAAGTTTGGTTGTCATATTTTAGTATCAAAACTCATCTAGAGTCGCTTGATTAAATACTATAGTCAACTTCGTTAAGGTTAGACTAGAAAGTCTAGGAATGTTGAGAATACAAGTATTACTCCGAAGACCCAAAGAATATGAAGAAGCAACGAACTACAACGACGACATCATCCTTCCACTTGAGGTTAGTAATATTGACTTGAACCATTTCATTCCTAACGTATTTTTCAAGTCGTGCTATATTGAAAAACATAACTGCGAAGCTGTATAAACTGTACATATTGTATAAAACTCTACTGATGTGACATGATCATAATAGTATGATCATAGTATTAAGGAATTAGACTAAGAAGTATAACGCTTATCTTTTGAACTTCGTAGATATGACGTCGACATAATCTTGTATATATTGTTATGATTATGTGAATGGGTTATGGTGAATATTTCATCCTAGGAAACAATGTTTTACATTTGTTTAAAGGAAGTACATTCATGAACTTGTTTCGTGAATCGAAAGGTAAATCAATATGATTATTGGTTCGGCTATTCATTGCAAATCTTTGGATGACCAATATGTGTGAGTTTGTAGAATCGATCTTAACTTAGGTTATGTATCTTGGTATAACTAATTACAATGCCTAGACTTATGATTTGGTATGACTACTTTTGATAATTAGTGTACTCGATCCTAAGTAATCACCATGTGAAGGTATGATCGATCCTTGTAATTGGTGTGATCGATCCTAGTAATTGGTGTGACCGATCATAAGTGTTATGTGACCGATCCTTGTAATTAGTGTAACTGGTCCTGGTAACTGGTGTGACCGACCACAAGTAATACCATATGTAGATGGAACCGATCCTTGTAACTGGTGTAACTGTTAGAGCACTGCTCGGTCGAACTCGCATGCGTTGCTATCTCAAGCATGTTTGTCAATGCTAGTGATCAAAACTATAAGTATTGATTTCTAGCCTATTTATAGATTTCTCGGACTAGGACATAGATTGTGTAGTTGAGCTTAGACTTTACGGCGTTCATCATTTGAAGACGAAGAACTACTAAGTGGAGCTTGTGGAACTTCATCAATAAAAGGTATGTGGAGACTGAAACTCATCTATCACTTGGAAAGTCTATTTCTACTCTATCTTCTATATTGAGATATAAGTCATATTACGATATAGTTTTCCATTATACACATTTGAGATTTCGAGCTGAGTTTATCTCGTTTGCATATTTCTCGAAATATGTGTTGGCAAGATTTCGCTTCGACCAAGTTCATCTTATATTCTTGATGAATGTCAGAATATGATCATGTGAAAATTGCCGAGTAACATCTTACATGGTTTGTGTGATACAATCATTTGGTGTAGACTTGGAATGTTTCGTTATGATTATTTTAATATCTTGAAAATTGCTTTGATGCTAATATTGTGTGAAAACGGCTATTGTCATCCTCTAAGAAAGTTTCAATGATTGAAATAAAGAGTTTAGAATCATGTAACCATGTTTGGATATAAACATAGTGTGTTATCACATTTGTGTATAAGTCCAAAACTGGGAACCTGGAGTATGCGTACCCATACGCGTACTGGCGGTTGTTGGTTGTCTGGGAAAGTATGCGTACCGCATACTGGCGGAAGTCTCACGTCGGTGAATTTCTGCTAGAGTTTGGAATGTAAATTGGTATGCGCACCCGTACGCGTACTGGCGTAACCAAACTCGGTCCGGCTACTTAAGTATGCATACACGTGTGCATACTTGAGTTGGTTACTTTCTAAAATCGGTTGTGTACATGAACTTCAACATTTATAAGATAAGGATTGCAATCTTTGCAAACCGTGGCTATAATGTTCATGAATTGATTCGAGTGAATCAAACCGATTTTGCTTCAATTGTGTTCTTGTATACTTCTATGATAATATAGCAATTGAATGCCTCTTTAACTAGTTCCATTTGAGTCATTTGAACTAGTTATGGTTAAGATGAATAAGGTTGATATGAAAGTAATCATATGGCTAACTTCGGTTAACTATTGTTGAGCCAACATGGTGTACACATTTAGGTACGGTTACATAAACTTAAATGAGGGTACATTTCATTTGTGTGTAACAAGCTAAGTTCGATCTAACGGTTGAAATAGATTAGCTTGGTTGAATCAGGTTTTTCATCTAACGGTGAATATTGAATGGTTTATTACCAAGGTAACTTGGATTGCAAACACTGATTTGAAAACTATATAAAGGAGAATTCTAGCAACTGGGAAACCTAATCCCCACACCTCCTGTATGTTACTAGTTGCACCAACTATAGTCGATTCTCCTTTAACCTTAGGTTTCTATCGAGACCCTGTAGGTTAACGACTTCAAATACTTCATTGGGATTGTGAAGCCAGACCCAACTATTTTCTTTGTAGTTGCGTATTCTGATCTTGCCCGATTCTATCGTTTGAGTACTATCTTCTCTAAGATTTTCTCGAGATTTAATCTCCGATAGGCAAGATAAAAAGTAATCACAAACACCTTCGTCTCATCGTTTGTGATTCCACAATATCTAGTTTCGCCATCATACGATTTAGATTATTGTGAGGTGATTGATAATCCTAGGCAGTTCTTCGGGAATATAAGTCCGGGTTATCAATTGGTTCTTGTTCACCTTGATTTATCAAAAGACGGAACAAAAACTCTTGGGTATTTCCGTGGGAGACAGATTTATTCAATCTACAGATTTTCTCTGTGAGACAGATTTGTTTATCAAGTCTTCGACTTTGGGTCGTAGCAACTCTTAGTTGTGGGTGAGATCAGCTAAGGGAATCAAGTGCGTAGTATCCCATTGGGATCGGAGACGTAAGGAACGCAAGCGTGCCTTGAATCGGTGTGAGATTGATTAGGGTTCAACTACAGTCCGGTCAAGTTCATTGGTAGTAGGCTAGTGTCGTAGCGGCTTAATACAGTGTGGTGTTCAAACTGGACTAGGTCCCGGGGTTTATCTGCATTTGTGGTTTTCCTCATTAACAAAATTCCGGTGTCTGTGTTATTTTTTTTTTCGCATTATATTTTGTTATATAATTGAAATATCACAGGGTGTGCGTTAAGATCAATCAATTAGATAATCCAACCTTTGGTTGTTGATTTAAATTGATTGACACTTGAAAATTGGTATTTGGTACCGTTCAAGTTACTCCTCTTATATTCAACCGGGCTCGCAGATTTCTATTTGTTGATTGCAGATTGAATTAAGATTTAGAGATATAAACTCTTTGATATACTTTTATCTAGATTGAGTCTGACTGTCTAGTTAATTCTCTAGAAAGTGTATTGAAGTAAGTCCTCTCAGATTGCCAAACGAATTGTTGGGTGTGGTTGTTAGACCCCCGCATTTTCAGTAACCGATCCTAGTGACTGGTGTGACTGATCACAAGTGTTTCCATATTTAGGTATAACTGATCCTAGTGATTGGTAGAACCGATTGAACTCATGTATGTGATTTGATCAATCATATAGTAGTCTTGGAATACAGGCAAACCAATTCTAAACTTGTTTGGAAGTGTGGTATAACCGATTCCAAGAATGCAAATCCATGTAAATATGAAATAAGGATTTGCAGTGAAAATATGTCAACATACTTTGAACACGTGCAATAACTCTTATCATTTATTGTTCAAAGATATTCCTTGGTACTTAAGGTGATCCTGTGCCAAAATAAATTAAGAATATTTTAATTAAGGTTTTTGATTTTATATGCATTAATTACCAGCAATTAATGCATAGCTCTAGAAAATAAAAATTAGTAATGTGCATTTACTAATTGGAGATTTTCTATTGAGAGATTTCAAAAATATTGGATAAGTATTTATTGGAATTAGGAAAACAAAATTTTGTCATTCATTGCATATCTTGAGAATATTTTCGGTTTTGGAAATTCCTTGGTGTCCAAACATCCTTGGTCTATAAATACCTAAGTTTGCATTTCTAGCAAACCATCCTAAGAGCCAGGCAAACTTCATTTCTTGTTGTTTCTGGTGGAGCCGTTTATTCGGATAGTAAAGTATCCTAATTAGGTGAAATCTCTTACGACCACTCGTTTAAATACTTTTGTGGGATCAAGAAGCTCTACGGGTACCGTTGGTGGGAAACTAGATAATTGCAGTGTTATTAGTTTTCGATTGATTTGATTGACTAACAGTTGTTGAATCTTTGATTGCACCTAGTTTGTTTATGCTTGAGATTCTTCTCTTCTGATATAAGATTCACTCAACCTAGATCAGAGTATCGACGGGATGTTTAGAACTGTTGTTAGATCTAAAGACATTTTGTGATAATCAATTGTTGAGACTCTGTTGCATGCGTGATTGATCACAAGAGATTCAAGTGGTGTTGTGCAGGTTATTGAAGATAAAATAAGATTTGAAGACGAAGAAGATTTCTTATTAGTTTTCGTATCTTGTGAATCGTGTGCACAAACCTTGATCGGCTGGGATACAAATAGAATCAGTTTATCTTTGATAGATCTAATTGATTAGTTGCATGAGATAGACATTCTCTATATTTCTCTTTGAGATTTATATTGATTAGGTGCGAATCTATACTTGACTATTTTGGTAGTTATAGTTAGATTGACCTAACCAGACAAAGGAGTTTATTAGATTAAACATAAGAGCCTTTGTCAACGACTCATCTAAATCTTGTAGCAAGATTGATTGGAGTGGTTACCAAACAGATTCTTCTTTTGATGTTTGGAATACGATCCAAAGGACTTGCTATTCACGTGTGTGACTCTAGAAGTCGAAGGCGCAGGGATACTGAGGGAACTAAGTAGCTAGGGGTAGTCTGCTTGGTCTCAACTATACGAAGTTGGTATTAGATTTTGCACAGCGACTTAATTCTGAGAGCATTCAAAACTGGACTAGGTCCCGGGGTTTTTCTGCATTTGCGGTTTCCTCGTTAACAAAATCTTGTTGTGTCTTTACTTTGATTTCTGTATTATAATTGTTTATTATAATAAAGTAAAATACACATATACAGTGATCCTATAAAGTTTGGTTATTATCGAACCTATTATCAAGTAACACACTTTGTTGTAGTATTGTCTCGATCTTGTATCCATAGTCAATCATACAAGTTATCTTGTTGTTGTATTGTCTCGATCTCGTATCCATAGACAATCACAAGAAGTGTGAACCGAATTGTTGTATATTCTCGATTCTGTCCATACACGATCACATTCGGTATAGGACTTATAGGTTGAAACAAAAAGATTGTGGTGTATTTGGGTACCCTCGTCTTTTCAAACACAAACTTGAATCCTCTTGCGATCAATCAATCACATAACGGTATATGTTAACAATGGATTATCACAAGATATCTTTAGATCCGCAAATGGTTCTAAAGATCCCGTCGATACTTTGATCTAGTTTGAGTGACCCTTATGTCAGAAGAGAATGCTTTCAAGAATAATCAAACTAGGTGGAATCAGAGTTTCAACAACCGTTAATCAATCAAATCAATAATCGAAACTAAAATAACAATGCAATTATTTAGTTTCCCACCAACGGTACTCGTAGAGCTTCTTCATCTCACAGAAGTATTTAAATGACCGGTCGTAAGATATTTCGCCTAATTAGGTACTTTACTCTCGAATAGACGGCTCCACCAGAAACAACACGAATGAAGTTTTCCTGGCTCTTAGGGTAGTTTGAAAGAAATGCAAACTCAAGTATTTATAGACCAAGGTTGTTTGCACATCAAGGAAATTCCAAAATCGAAAATATTCCTGTAAGGACCCTCAAGCTAGTCAATGCTATTTGACTAGTCAAGAAACAATTTAGCCGCTAATAACTAAATTAATTAAATATGAACAAAAATTAATATAAAATAATCTAACAACGATTTAGATATGAAACTAGTACCAATAGATAGATCTCGAAAAGTTACGCGATATGGACTACTCGAACGTGTCATTCGGATACCAGACGAAGAAGATATCATCAGATTTG
The DNA here is from genome assembly GCA_023531295.1 of Papaver armeniacum. NCBI lineage: Eukaryota > Viridiplantae > Streptophyta > Magnoliopsida > Ranunculales > Papaveraceae > Papaver > Papaver armeniacum. Next base: position 84,723 of record JAJJWW010016597.1, read on the forward strand.
TACGATGGGCAAATTGGTCTTTTCACTTTAAATCGACCTGGAAGCCCTCATCCTTTTATCTGGGAGGAGAATCGGTATTCGTTACTAATCTTTGATAGTAAATTGTATGATCTTAAGACTCTACTACCTAATCTAATCTAGTCTGAAGCTTGATTTTAGTTGGCTATATAAATCAAGAAATAGTTTTGGCATCTGAATTTGACAACATACTTGAAAATCTCCTCTAATAATCCCCCATTTGTCCATTTTAATGAGAAAACTTTAAAAGGCATGGATTTTTATAAATTTGACTTCCAGCACAAACGCCATGATGTTTTCTTAATTTTTTGAATTTTCAGTATTCTTCTACGGGGTTCTGCATGTATTCGTTGAGTATCTATGATTGAAAGATTTGTACGACTTTGATAACAAATTTTACATAACCTTCTCTTTAAGAGTTTGCTAGGATAACTTTCAATCCGCTCATAATTGTTTTCACAAATGACTAGTATCTTTTACGACTTTGGCAATCTATAAACCATCATCCTCTGCAAACCTTGGTAGAGGTTTGAGCGCTCTTACATTTTTGACCTTACGAATCCATTAGTTGGATAAGCTACACAACAATTTAATTTTATCTTATTAATCTTAAGAAACACATAGCTATGTAATCCCATAAAGTTGAGATGATCTTACGTAATAATCCCATAAAATTGAGATACAAACGAACTGTCCACCCAAGAAATTTTGTAGATTCAATTACTTCCAAGGAATTTTTGTCAAAGCATGCTCCACTTTTTTAGAAGTCGAAAATGTTTCTAGAACGCCTTGAAATAAGTTGGCCCCTTATAACTCATAGGCAGGCTTCGAGTTGTCAAATGAGATCATGAAAATAGTTTTAATTATACTTTCAACTGCAACACAAAGATTGAATTCTTCAAATATTTGAAGCAAAAGCTCAAAACTGCCGATTGGTCAAATCATAAACTTTAACCTTTGTTAGACTTAGTAGTCATCCGTACTGTGTACGGAATCAATCCATACAATTAATCATGTCCATATGATTGAGTCAGTGCATGACAGTTGTATCTATCGTGAGAGGGAATGGTGGTGAAGGTGATGTCATAACGAAACTATAAATAGTGACCGATCACCTTTGTCCCGATCACCGTCACCGTCCGTAAGTAATTTCTTTTCATTTGTCTACAAGTCTATATAAGACTTTGTCTTGTCTTTCAGTCCTGTAACTTTTCACATTTTAATGAATCACACTTCTTACATGGTATCAGATACCAAAGAGGATTTTAACTTCTCTCTCCGATCCTTACCTATGCTAACCTTCAAACCGCCATTAAACCTGCAACTTAAACCTAAAAATGGTGCAAACAACTCAAACTCATATCACATCTACTTCCACTGTCAACCACAACAATCCTCTCAATATCAACAATTCACAGTTGTTTCCACCATTATCCTCACCACTACAACAACAACATCAATCTTTACCTTCTTCTTCTCAACCACCACCTCCACCACCATCTACAAATCCTCAATCAACTCCACCACCACATCTTCGTCATACACCAATACAAATTCCACAACACACAACTACTCAACACCAATTTCATCATTTTTACTTTCCACAACCACAACAACAACCACAACCTTTTCAACCTTCTTTTTGCAATTCTTTAGGTTTTCCTAATCGATTTACGATTCCTTTTCAAAACATCAATAATTTTGTCTTTGACAAACTAGATGGCTCAAATTATCTTGTCTGGAAAGACCAGATCTCCTCCATTCTTATCTATACAAACCTTTATGGTTTTGTTGATGGAACTATGCAACCTGAATCTCCATGGCGATGCTCAATAATACTCAAATTGCAAATCCGAACTATCTTGAGTGGTTACAGATTGATAAATTTGTTGGATCTTGCATTAATGCTGCTGTTGATCGTTCATTCTCTTCTGAATTGCTTGGTAGAACAACAGCTAGGGAAAAATGGATGCATTTGGCAAAATTGTTCAGTGATCAATTTCTTGATCGAAAGTCTTTGCTGCGATCTCAACTTCATTCCATCAAGAAAGGATCTTCAACAATCTATGATTTTCTTCATCAAATTAAAACAATTGCAAACTCTATTGCAGAGATTAGTGAACCTGTTCAAGATTCAGATCTGGTAATGTATACTCTCAATGGTCTTGGTCGAGAGTTTATTCACTTTTTAGTTAATGTTCAAAACCGAGAACCTCCACTTTCTTTCTCTGAACTTCGATCTCGCCTAATTAGTCATGAACAATTCTTAAAAGAGCAAGAGACAGATTCATTTTCTACACTAATCTCAGATCCAACAAACTCTGCTTTATTTGTTAAGAAGCAATATTCTTCATCTTCATACAATCCTGCATTTCGAAAAACCTATGCCTTCACATAATTCATCTCCAAAGTCTCGTAAGCACTTCTTCCGCTCCTCCAGTTTTCGTAAACCGAATTTAATCCTACATGTAAGTAGATTATAGATCCCGATGAAATTCCTTGTCAAATATGCTTAAAGAAAGGTCATTTTGCAAATAGGTGTAGATTTCGTTATTCTTTCTAGAAACAGTCAGCACCTCCACAGAAGTCTTTTCTTGGTCTTGATCTAAATGCATGAAGTGGTTCTACTTCACCTTGGATTTCTACTGAGTTTGACTTTAATGTACAATTTCCTTATGCTACTGCCTACGAAAGTGGAGGATATTGGAGTCACAAATAATCAGGGACCAATATGGATACCTGACTCAAGAGCTTCTAGTCACATGAAAAATGATGCTTCTATTCTACAGCATCCTACTACTCACTCTGGCACTGAACAAGTTATGGTTGGTGATGGTAAGCTCCTTCCCATATCATTAGTAGGTTCTTCTACACTATCTACTGCTTCTAAACAGTTCAATTTACACAAGGTTCTTTATGTTCCTCACTTGCAACATAATTTAATGTATGTGGCTCAATTTACTAAAGAAAATGACTGTGTGTTCTTGTTCTATCCTTGGGGATATGAAATCAAGTCTTTGAAGAGCAATCTTATTCTTTCTAAAGGAAGGACGCAGAATGGTATATATCCAATGTTTTCTGGTCATTATGCTTCACCATCATCTACTGCTACTTCCCAACATAGTGTTGCTCCTACTACTACAGTTGCTTCTTCAAATTTATGGCATTCAAGATTAGGACACCCTGCTCAGAAGATTCTTACTAAGCTTAGTACTACAAATGACATCAAGCTATCTGCAAAGTGTACCTCTATCTGTGGATCATGTCAATTAGCTAAAAATACGTGTTTACCTTTTCTTGCTACTGGTAATATCTCTAGTACACCACTTGTATTGATTCACTGTGATATTTGGGGACCTGCCCCTGTGCAATCTCATCTAGGTTACAAATATTACATTATATTTGTTGATGATTGTACTAAATTTTCCTGGAGTTATCCATTGAAGAATAAACGATAGTGTTCACGCTTCAAATTGTTTAAGTCTCTTGTTGAGAATCTGTTTGAAGTTAAGATCAAATATTTCCAATGTGATGGTGCTCTTGAGCTTATAAAGGGACCTTTTAGAGAGTTTCTTGATTCAACTGGTATTGCCCTAAGGATTTCTTGTCCTTATCTTTATCAACAAAATGGATCAGCTGAAAGAAAACATAGGCATGTCACAGAGATGGGAAATACTTTATCTTTTCATGCTTCTCTTCCAAAAAAAATTTGGTTTGATTCATTCTTATCAGCTTTCTTTCTTATCAATAGACTTCCCAACAAGCTTCTTGACTACAAATCTCCTTATGAAGTGTTATACAACACTAAACCAGCTTATTCTCTTCTTAGAGTGTATGGGTGTTTATGTTATCCAAACTTGGTGGCTTATATGAAAGATAAGCTCAGTCCTAAATCAGCTGCTTGTGTATTTTTGGGCTATAATATTCATCATAAGGGATACAAATGTATGAACTTAAGCACTCACAGGATATATGTCACTACACATGTGGTTTTTGATGAGAACAAGTTTCCCTTTGCTACTTCAGAGATTCTTGCTCCAGCTCCTTCAATAGTTTGTCCTACAGTTGAGTCTACTCCCATTGATGCTTCTTCACCAGCTGCATCACCTAACATTGTTAATTCCACATCAAATCACCACCAAAGAATTGTTGCCTCCATCACGCCCTCGTCCACTACTGGGTGCTTCTACTTCACAAGAGTTCAATGGCATTCTGCTCCTCCTCCAAACCTTCTTCTTCTCGTATGCATACCGAGATCTAAATCGTGTATTTATGTACCCAAAGCTTTATCTAAGGATTTTGTAGCTAATACTACTCTCAAGCACCCAAGACCTCTTGCTCTTTCTACTTTACTTAAACCACCTCCCCGAACCAAAAACTTTTAAAGAAGCTATTAAGTTGCCTCGTTTGGGTCAATGCTATGAAAAATGAATACACTCGCATAACATGAGAATGATACGTTTATTCATGTTCCTTATCATCCTTCTATGAATGTGCTTAGCTGCAAATGGGTCTATAAAACCAAACTCAATGCCGATGGTACTATTGAGAGACATAAGGCTAGATTAGTTGCTAAGGGATATCACCAAGTAGATGGTATTGATTTTGAGGGGACATTTAGTCCTGTTGTTAAATCTACTACCATTAGATGTGTTTTAAGTCAAGCTCTCTCCACAACTGGAGTATGAGGAAACTTGATGTGAGCAATGCTTTTCTTCATGGATAATTAAAGGAGATACATGGAGCAACCACCGGATTTATTGATCCACCATCCTACATATGTTTGTTAGCTCAATAAATCCTTATATGGACTTAAACAGGATCCAAGGGCCTGGTATGAAAGATTTAGTGGCTTTTTACTCAAGTATGGCTTCATTAATTCTGTATGTGATACTTCTATATTCATTTATCACAAGAATTCCGAAAGAATGATTCTCTTGGTGTATGTGGATGATATTATTCTTGTGGGCACCTCTGACTCTCTTCTTACTTCTTTTATTTCTTCTTTGAAGTCTGAGTTTGCCATGAAGGATCTTGGACCCTTACATTATTTCTTGGGCATTGAGGCCACCTTAGATTCTTCAGTTCATAAGATGCTTCTTACACAGAATAAATATTTTGTTGATCTGCTCAGGAAAAATGATATGTTAGGATGTAAACCTTGTAAAACTCCAGTAGGGTCTGGACCAAGAGTTTCTGCTTATGATGGTGATCCTCTCAAAGATGCTCGCTTCTTATAGGAGTTTAGTGGGTGGCCTTCAATATTTGACACTTACTAGGCCTGACATTGGTTATGCCGTGAACTATGTCCGCTAATTCATGCATATCCCTACAGATACATATCTTCAACTTGCTAAACGTATTCTCAGATATATCAAAGGTTCTTTGGATCAAGGTCTTACTTTGGGAAGTGGCAACTGCTCAGAACTTACTGCATATTGTGATAGTGACTGGGCTGGTTGCCCTGATACAAGAAAACCCACCTCAGGATATTGTGTTTTTGTAGGAGGTAATTTGGTTTCCTGGTCTTCCAAGAAACAACACATTTTTCTCGTTCCTCCACAGAAACCGAGTATAGAGGTCTTGCAAAATGCAAAGAGCCGAGATTCTCTAGCTTTCATATTTGTTTGAAGAGTTATCCGTCTATTTGTCTCTTCCCCGTCGCCTATATTGTGACAATCTTGTGCCGGTTTAACAACAAATCCTATTTTTCATGCGCGTACTAAACACATTGAGATGGATTATCACATGATACGCGATCTAGTTACTACCGGTTTTCTAAAGGTTTCCTATATTCACACTCTCGCCGATCACGATGTGTTTACAAAGGGCTTGTCTAAGTCTCGCCCGGTTTGTTGAAGGCCAAACTGATGCCTGAAGTCTGTGCATCCGTTTGAGGGGGGTGTTAGACTTAGTAGTCATCCGTACTGTGTATGGAATCAATCCATACAGTTAATCTTGTCCATAGGATTGAGTCGGAGTCGACGCTTGTATCTACTGTCATAACAAATCGTAAATAGTGACCGATCACCTTCGTCCCGATCACCGTCTGTAATTTCTTTTCATTTGTCTACAAGTCTATATAAGACTTTGTCTTGTCTTTCAGTCCTGTAACTTTTCACATTTTAATGAATCACACTTCTTACAACCTTGTTTCAATCGCTAATCAACTAGACAAGTCTACCAGCTAAAACTCCACATCAATTGATACATGAATTGCAGACAAAACATGTCTCCAAGAGTCGCTAGAGGGGATTCTTGAAATAAAATATGAAAGTGCTTGATCAATAATACTCAAAGATCACTTTAACTTCATCCAACTGTGGTAACAGCTTGCCTAACTTTGATACATTATCACTAGTGAAACATGAAGATTACGTAAACCGATTCAACACCTACGATTTGCCTAACTTTGATACATTATCATTAGTGAAATATGAACATTACAGAAACCAGTTCAACACCTGCTCTCGAAAGATGATATGGCGCAAAAAAAAAAAAAAAAAAACACAAGCAAACAACATATCAACTTGACACCAGAAAAGAATAATACCATCTCATTCATCATTCATAGCAGAGCCATCCATTTGCGAGACGCTAACCAAGTGGGTTTTCCATTAACATCAAGACTCTAATTGTGTGGTAACCCATCTGGGAGAATGGAAAAACCTCGAGCATCCCAGCTTTCTTAAATATTACCTCCATTTGTAGGTAGTGAAAGTTCATTAAATATTACCTCAAGCCTTAAATATAATCGAGTCTTACCTGCTCCCCAAGTATTTCGCTTCCAAGGACCCGGATGGATTTGAACCATCATCCTCTCGCAAACCTTAGTATAGGTTTGAGCGCTCTTACCATTTTGAGCTTACGAGTCCATTAGATAAGAGATAGAATTATTAGATTTAATTTTATCCTAATTTTAATTATTTAAATTATTACATGTAACTAGGTAATCTCCCGTAGAAATTGAGATGATCTTACAATAATCCCATAAAATTGAGATGATTCATAAACGGCCTGCAAAATCCATCCAAGAAATTTTGTTAAATTTGTTAAAGATTCATCATAATAGCTACTAATTTGCTCCAAAGGTAATTTTTGACTGAGCGTGCTCCACTGTCGATAATTCTTAATCATACTCCCTCCGTCCCACTATTAAGTGACCTATTCAAGTTTGCACAATTTTTAAGGCAAACAAGGGAAAAGAGTATTTTTAAGCATATTTTACAATTATACCCTTATGGATAATAATTAGTGAAATTTTGAAATGATTTATCTCTCAAACTACACCACGGATGTTCGCAAACTTCATACTATTGAAAAGCATTTTAAAACACCTACGTAACGAATATAAACATGCCTATCAAATTATGCATATTTCTTATATTTCTTACAATCAATTAAAAGGATAATTTTAGAAATATATTCTTGTTTATTGATATAGGTCACTTAATAGTGGGAAAAAATGTAAAAGTAAATAGGTCACTTAATAGTGGAACGGAGGGAGTAATACATAATACTTTTAAATGCAACGGCAACTGTTATTCTACAGTAATAAGTCTGAGCATGCTCCAATAATTCATAATGCTACAAACAGATAATAAAGATACTTCCGACTGTACCGCAAAGAACAAATTCTTTAAATAATCTTGATAAATTTCCACTACAGATAAATAATCCTGATAAATTTTTCCACTACAGAAGTCCACTAGCCCACCGCATCAATTGACAGAAATTGCAAAGTGAAAACTACAGACAAACCCATTTTACAGAATTCTTCCACTGTGAAACCCACGCCCAGAAACGTTCAGACGCGCACCCATTTTCCGGGGTAAAATTTCTCCCACACCTTTAATTTCGAAATTATGTTTCGGTCTCTTTTCTTCTTCTCCAATCCATACCTACATAAACCAAATCTCGCTTTATTTCTCTCTGTGTCGTCTCGTTCTTCATTGAGCTTCAATTTAACGTGTTTGTGTTTCTTAGATCTGTTCATACTTTAGGAAAATCTGTTGATTAAAATCAACAAAGCAACGATTGGATGAACTTTTGAAGAACAAACTATACCCTTCTTCAATTTATGTTCTCGGAGGAAGAAGAAATCTAATACTTGGGTAATTATTTCACTCTTTATTGTTCTCTATATCTTGTGGTTTTTGCTATTCAAATGATTTTGAATGATTTCTGATCTCCCCTGTCTCACAAGGTTAACGCGATCTCTTTCTCCATAATCACTATTTGATTTTATGAAATGAATAAGGGATACGAATACGTAAAGTGTATTTTAAAGCGTGGGGAAAATTTGATATACTAAGAAACTAGGAAATCGTATCTAGTAAAAGGGACTGTAAACTCTGTACTAGTTGGAACTTTATTCAATTTATAGTTAGTCAAAATTATATATCGTCCAACGAAAATGAAAAGATAACTATAAGCACCGTAAATTAAACCCAGGTGCTTAAAATTGGTTTAGAGATTTGTACGGTATATAATTTTCGTTTAGTTTGCTAAATAACCGGTGAACATGTTGGATAAACAGATTGACCTTGGGAAGGTGCCTGGATTTTGCTTTTAAGGCTTGTATCGGAGAGACGTGGTAACTAAGAATCGAGATGTTCAATCACGATACATGGCCGTTTTTTCCTTTTCATGAGTAAATTAAGACGTAGGCATATTATCACCCGATAACTTTATGGTGGTGGAGTCAAAACTAGAAAATGATCCACCTCTTACGATTATTGCAGCAAATTACTGGTGGAGCTCGTTTTAGAGTGATGCTGATGTTATCAACGACTTTGTAGTTTGTGCCCAACTTACAATTGCATGATCAAAGGAACTAGTTAGCATTTGCAATCTGAAAGCTTTATGTGGGTACTATATCAGAAATGACTTTTCAGAAAAATCCAGTGCTTTCCTATCTCCCACTTTAGCTAGATCTGCTCCTAAAGAAAGCAACACCGAACGGGTTCGATAGTGCTACAGACTAACTTGTAATTCTTAATAACTAGTGCTTACAAATGGAACACTAAAAATATGTAAAATACTTAATAACTTTGTCTTCTCAATTGGGAAATTATAGCAGGGCTGCAGGAGTAGATGAAATAGCGTAACAGCTGATAGAGGACGAGATGTGCAGCTACGTGGAGTATATCATGTGGGTGTCTAATGGAGTACGCATGATGTTGTCCTACTTTCTTCCAGAGCAAAGTTATGGCAATTATATACCTATGGCATGTGGACTATTTAAGGTTATGATATGCTAAACTACTTCCGAGTTTGAGGAGTTGGTGTTGTTGGTTGGAAAGATACGGATGTATTGGTGTTGGTTTTGTTTATAATGGTTGAATAATTTGTTATGCAGCTATGAAAAGGTTGCATAACCTGTTATGCGTCTACAAAATTTGTTGCATAACTTGTTATGCAGTCTCGAAAATGGTTGCATAACACGTTATGCAGTTTTTTTTTTTTTTTTTGCACAACTTGTTATGCAATCCAGAAAACGGTTGCATAACACGTTATGCAGCTACTTTTTTCATAGTATTGAAACCAACAAGAAATAAAGTTGCATAACTTGTCATGCACCTACAATAATATCTACATAACATGTTATGCAGTCGTGAAGATGGATGCATAACCTGTTATGCATCAGAAAATATGACTGCATAATGCATCGGGAAAATTGTTGCACAATCTTTTATGCATCGAGAAAATAGATGCATAACCTGCATCCGTAAATATGGATGCATACTGCATTATGCATCAATTTTTTATGTACGCACTAAAATCAACCAAAACAATGGTTACATAACTTGTCATAGATGCATAACTTTGTTATGCAATCGAGAAAATGGTTGCATAATTCGTTATGCGTCTGCATAATGTGTTATGCATCTTTTTTTGGTGGCCGCATAATAGTTATGTAGTCAGTTTTCGAAATGTTGCCTAAAATGATCCGATTTTTTCGTGAAAAACAATAATTTGATATTATTGTTTGTACTCGTTGCGTAGCTCTCTTAAAAATATTTCCAACGATATAAAATTTGTAAAATTCCAAGGCGCGGATTTTTAGATATGTTATATCCAAGTTGTATTGCCAATTATACCTCTGATGCATAACCCGTCATGCGGATGCATAATCCGTCATGCAGACATTTTTAATAATTTCATATAATTATGGGTGTAACGGAAATAATTATGGATGTCACGGTACCTAAAATTAATTGTGGGCATGACAGTGAGAATATTATTTTTTTGGGGCATGCGCCTAAGTTTCCCAATTGCAGACACATTATTACCAAGTGAAATACGAAACCAAATACGAAAGCACTCTCACCACTTTACAGCCAGTAGTAACATTTGGCGCAACTTTGATACATTGGTGAAATTATTACAAGTGTAATTACAGAAACCAGTTCACCGCCTGCTCTCAAAAATACCATTTTATTCAAAGAGCAACAAAAAACATAGGCCCTGATCAGAAACAGACTTCATCATATTGAATTGAATTACTCATATGGGCTTCAATTCCTTCGCTTGTTTCATGATGACACTAAGACAGACACTTGCTTTGGGATTACGGATTACAGTACATGATTCGTACTCCCGCTAATTTCACCCCAGAATTAGGATATTTTGAGCGTTTAAAACAAATGACCATTGAGCTACTAGACATCCTAGTCTTAAAACCACTAATTTTAAATACATGTAGACAGCTAACAAGGCCTTGTTAGATAGTAAGAAATCTTAACTTACCAAGTAGGAATTAATTTAAGTGCGGGTATGCGATATGTACCTTGAGCTGAGACTGCAGCGTTGCTGTGAAATTCCTTGTGATTCATCGTCGGTGGTGAATGGGATTCGACAATCGTTATTGTTGATAGTGCAGTAGCACGTTGAGACAAGAAGCAATTTAAGAATCGTAGCAAGAGAGTGACACCACACACACAACAGGGGAGAACCCGGGCTGAAAAGACCGCGTGCGAACTCCCCTGCTAAACCAGATTTTTTTTTTTTTTATTATGATTTGGTTGACCTGCCAAGCAAGCGCACCTGTCATGGCAAAGGTCGGGATGACAAAGAAGATACGACACACAATCCTCTATACATAGAGATGTTGCATCGATCTCTTTTGCATCTCATCTTTTAATAACCTCAAATCCTCACTAATCTCTCATCAATAAATCAGTAAGCCTCCGGATCTTTCTTCTTTACATTTGCTGTTATCAATTCACCTCTGCTTTCTCATCTGAAACCAAGATCGAACTTCTGCACCATCCACACAATAATTAAAAAGAAACATGTGAACAGAACTGTCCATCTTAATTGATAGAATCCTCGCCATCAAATCACCTGCAAAACCAAAAACGAGAGACCAAAGACAATCTAAAATCGTTTTCTAAAATGTAAAACCTAAATCGAGGAAAAACTAAACGGAAAAACGATTTGGAAAACCAGATCTTGTAAGAATATTTCTATAAATATAGAAATCAATATCTCTAGACTCACTTCCGAAATCTCCCGAAAACGATAAGTACAGACACACCGCGATTTTTTCACGGTGAAATCACAGCGTCACACACACAATTGTGGGACCCACAGAAAATCAAAAACCCACCCCTTATTGTCTCCTGGTGGGTCCCAGGAGTTTCTCTCTTGATGGTGATTTCACGGTGATGAAATCACTACAAAGTGTGTCAAAGACAAATTGAAAAATATCCTGTGGGCCCATGTAATAATTTTGGTTAATTAAGAATATGGGTCCTATTAACTTGTATACCCGTATACAAGTTAACAGGGGTACATTTGTAATTAGGTTACATTGGAAACATAATTTAATCACTAAATTAGTAGCAACATTTATTATCCTCTACTATATAATTTATGTACCGATAATGTCCTTTAAATTTTCATTATAAAAAAATGTAATAAAGGCAGTCAACAAAATGACGACATCTCTCCTCCTTATCTCCCTCTTCTTTCCCGTTTCATCTTCTTCTTCTCCATTTTTATTCTCATGTAAAATCGTAAACTAATTATGTATGCATGGATATTGTTTTCTCTTTGCAAAACTTTATATTCTCACTCTTTTTTCCTATTCATCTTCTTCATCTCCACTCACGAAAAACCCTAAACTAAATATTTATGTATGTATATTGTTTTCTCTCTGCAGACCTTTAACATAGTTGCATCTTAATCTTATCTTATTAAAATCCAATCTACATTGATTCAATAAAAATCCATTACCACCTTGTCTTTCTTCTGATGCAAAAATTTATTCCCCAAACAATAGTAGTCAATTTCAAAATTTGGTGGATGTAAATTTTACCAAGACTGAATTTAGGTGCTTTAAGAAGCTTCTTTTATTTAGTGAATTCATTTATCATCATGGGAACATTCCATTCCTATGATGAGAATAAAGATCATCAAGATTAGTTTTTTTTTTTTTTTTTTTTTTGATCGGTGCGTAGAAATGTGAAGATTTTAATTGTGGGATTGATTTTATTTAATTGGTTTCAATTTTTTTTTTTTTAATTTATTGTGGGTTGAGATTTCATCTGTTACATAAGAAAGCCAGGAAGGAAAAGACAGGAAGAAGAAAAGTTTGACCAAACCATGGTCACGTGTGAGGTTGCATAGTTAAGACCTAATTGGTATATGACGATAAAGAGACAGGGGTAGTAATGGAATAATTAATTTCTGACATAAAAATGGATTATTGTCCCAAGAACACCATAACTCCAATAAAAGTTATGAATTCCAAAACAAAAAAGATCCCATTAACTGCTCCATAACATCTATACCGGTATATAAGATAACAATTGCCTAAGAATATTGCTAAATATTTCGGTTACCATTCTAGGGGATTAATTCCTATTAACTCTTCCTTGATGGACGGTCGAAATTAATTGCTAACTCTAAACCCTAGGAACCTTGGTCCTCCTTCTACCTATAAAAGGAACTCAATAGCCATTAGTATTGGTTCGAGAATTTTATTATTCATTACACAAAGGTCAAGAAGGAGAAACCAAGATATTCCATTGTATTTTGTTCTACGGGTGTGCTTGCAGCCTCTGAGGATTTCTTGGATTCAATCAATGGCTTCCTCAGGTATTCTACTTTAACACAACTATGCGTATTGTGATTATCATGTTGTTCGAAGATCCTACCGTTATGTATATAAAATAAATCTTATAGATCTAAGAAATGAAAACCTAATGGAATATTTTAAAAATTGTATCAAAGTTTCAATCTTCAAAAGATCTATAGGAATACTGAAAATCAATATACGAAAACCTGAGAAAGAGATAAAGATCTGAGAAAGAAATTTAAGAAACTAAAGTGAAACAAGACGAGAGAATGAAAACAGAAAAAACCGAATGTTATGTTCTAAAATAAAGAAGAGGAAACCCTAATTTATTGAAAACCTAAAACAGATAAACGGGTGTGATTAAAAGGTATTGTTGGGAATTAAAGGACGAGATCAAAACAACGAATTTTGAGTATTCTACTTTAACACAACTATGCGTATTGTGATTATCATGTTGTTCGAAGATCCTACCGTTATGTATATAAAATAAATCTTATAGTTGGCATCTAGAGCTTGCGTTTAGAACTCATGGCCGTCCGCCTTATGTATGCGATAATCCTGTCGTCCATCACGTTGTGAATCAACATCTCATATCATATTTGTTTGTGTCTTATGTCTCCATTATAAATCTTCGAAGGTGCCAACCATCAAGTGGTCTGATGGTTGGTATACTCCCTCCCACTGCGGAGGTAGGGATTCGAACCCTGTAATTGTCACAATCCACTCCAAATTAAGGAGTTTGGATGTAGTCTAAGGACCACTAGTCTAGGGTAATAAAAAAATAAAATAAAAAAATAAAAATCTTCGAAGGTAGTACATAATTGTATTTCTAATGGTGCGCTGTTGTTGATGGGTGAAAATTACTCCTGCCGAATTTGGTAATTTGGGGTGTGATGAGGAATGAATTTAAACCTACAACAAATGCACCGTGATGAGTGCTTGTAGATTCGAGAGATCAATCTGTGCAAGTCCGGCCTAAACCAAGAAATGGCCGTTCAGGACTTGTTTTGGTCACAAAGTGAAGGAGATGGGGTTGATCTTAGGGAGGGAAGCGAAGAAGGTGTTGAGATTGTGAAGATGTTGGCTTGCTTATGACTTGTGACGAGAAAAGTGAGCGTGCTTACGGTTAATGTAAGGAGGCTCTGGATGTCGATTTTCTGTCTTGTTTTCCTTGTTGTTCTTGTTTGAAAATAGGGCGGAGAACCTATTTATACAAGTCATTGAGCCTCATTCACGTTTCTCGTGGGAAGTGGAGGTAGTGGAATGATGGAGTAGTGGAGTTGTGTGTCGGTAACGCACGACCAGTCTTGCCCACTTCTCCAGCTTCATCTCTAACCGTCCATGACTCCCTAACACGTTCTTGTGATGGCGCGTTGCACGCCGCACGCCGTATGATGAGACCAATACCCCGATAAGTATCCCCATTTTGTGACATGATTGATAAACTGAATGTGGACCGTGGGTCCACGAAAGATAGCATGTAATCTTGAATTGAATAACCTGCGTTATTCGTAAAGTCGATACTTGTAAAGTATCGTGTGTATTTTATGTGTATCGCATTACGGTGTGGTAAAGTGACGTGTAATGATTGCTCACTAACCAAATAGCTCCCGACCGGGGTTGTATAACCAAATTTGGTGAGGTCGGACGGATGAGATGATGTTTGAGACACTCATCTGCGACTAGTTGATGAAATTAGGGTTTTTAAAGAGGTGCGCAAGCATCACTCTTGACTTGGTCGAAACCAAGCATGGGAAGGATTTTGAGAAGACCAGACCATACATGCGTGTTGACGGCATGATGGTGTAGGCGCCCGTATTCCGTTCCCTCATGAAAGCGCGATCCGGGCCACTCAATTTGACCGGTAAAGAGGAGTGGTCGAGATCGGTTTGCGGCAATCCCCTGCCGCAAAGGAGTTGGAAACCGGCGTGATTTCCCTAGTTTGGGCACGCGTTTCGAAGTGACCAACATTGGTTGGTTTTGGTCGATCACACTACCGTGTAGGTGGTAGGTTGGTGTTCACACCTATACCTGATTATCCCATGAAAACGTGATCTAAGCCATTCAAATCATGGTGAAGTTGAGCGGTCGAGATCGAGTTTAGGATTTGGGAGATGTAACCGCACGAGTTTGGGCGTGCGTTTTGGGTTGGCCAGGGAATGATGAGCCTTGGCCGACCGCGTGAGGAGGTAGATGGGCCCACGGTGGTCATCTTTGGTGTGACCGACCCTTGCTCAATCTAATCTCGTGAC
This sequence comes from Papaver armeniacum, assembly GCA_023531295.1. Lineage (NCBI taxonomy): Eukaryota > Viridiplantae > Streptophyta > Magnoliopsida > Ranunculales > Papaveraceae > Papaver > Papaver armeniacum. The sequence goes on from JAJJWW010016597.1 coordinate 100,080, forward strand.
CCTCCATTCGTGCTTAGGAGAAGATGGACGCGTGATGGCTTGAACCCTAATTTTGGCTTTCAAAGCCGCGCGACCATGCTCTTTTGGGCGGATGGTTTTGTTGTAACCAACCACGGTTGGCTTTGACCGATTGGTCAAGCGTGTAGGCGGTCACATGGTGATTGTGTCGACATGCTCCGGGCCTTTGAGTCTACATCTACACCCTCCATCTATGCCTGCGAAGAGTTTGGACGGTTGAGACCGTTTTTTGCGACATATGTAATATGCCGCAAACCCTAATTTAGGGTTTTCCGCCCATAATGCTTGGTATGGACGGTTTCTTGCAAGCAAAGGCCAATGGTCGACCATGTGGGTCGGCCGTGTGTATTCCATACCGCTTGGGGGTGATGGAATTGATCCGTGGCCATCCAATCATGCTTGTGGAGTTGGATGACGCGATCGATCGTATTTGGCAAGGCTAAGGCCGTGTGTATTCCATACCGCTTGGGGGTGATGGAATTGATCTCGTGGCCATCCAATCATGCTTGTGGAGTTGGATGATTGCGATCGAATCATATCCGAGATCGATCGTAACCGTCAAGTGGGATGCTCAATCGGGCTAGTATAACACACCGAGAGGGGCTCAATCGGGCTAGTATAACACACCGAGAGGTCTCGGGCTAGTATAACACACCGAGAATCGGCCTGTACGGGTATTTCGTACATGGATTCATTATAGTGCTTGGAGGTTCGTGTTACTCACGTAAGAGTAACACTCTACCGTCATGCCACACCGATAATGAGTACAGAAATACAAAGGCCGATATGAAATTCACGAGGAAGGGATTGTTGCTACATGCTCCAACCTGGAGGAATTTCATGTATTCACGGGAATGGGATTGTTGTTACATGCTCCATTCTTGGTGAATTAAGTGAGGAGTATCCGTCACTTATAAATGGCTTTATCTTTTACAAGATGTCGGCGCATGATTTTTCCGGTTACTTACAAATTTAACCTTAAATGAAAATCCACCATCAACATTAAGTCCCCTCGCCTAGCACATAATGGTTACATTATTGTGTGGTAGGCATGAGATGGTGACATACGAAATGACCAAGTTGGAGTGAATACATATTCTTAGGATAGCTTCACATTGTCGCGTTTCCTCGGAACAGGTTGGTCTTGATTAAGGATGCGAAGGAAGCGGGACTTGATCCGGTGAGTCGCTTTGGTTCCTCTTGTACATGTATAAGCTCGCCGCTCCTTCAGGTGTACTTCCTTAGTTATACACGGCCTTCCTCAGGTGAATTTGATAAGCCTCGTCGATTGTTATCCCGAATTAGCAGCCTTCATAGGTGGTAAGTAAAGACTCCTTTTCCTTCTGGGATTCTGTCGACTTGTGAGATTATAAAGAATCATCTCACATGGTCGTTTATTCCATATCTCGTGCACTTTGCTCGATTTTCGATTAGCCGATCGATAGTTTTGACGATCCTTTTCTTTCTTTGTGTGTGCTCATAACCTCTTCTTCTCTCGGGCAGATTATCATGGAAGCGGTAGACGCTCATTCGTTTGCTTCCCGAGGAAAGAAGTTTTGAAGTTGACAAGCCCGAAAATCATGCGCATGGAGAAGTGATGGCTAAGATTGATCTTCCTCTTCGTGAAGTCAATTTTGTGCTATACTGGGGATGTCTATCTCCCACCTTCGTATTGTCGGAGGACATATCAGTGCACTTTCAGCTGCAATTGACATGGAGGAGCGGCGGAGGCGCGAGGAAACGCTGCGAGACACTAGTAAGCGCAAGGGCGAGAGATTTGCGGCGCGGTTGAAGAGGCGGAGGTTGAGCCCGAACGACCTCCGAATGAAGGCAAGTGTGATTACCCGGTTCGGGACGGCGTGATAATCCTTGATTCCGTCTGACGAGCTCGAACGTTTGGAAGCAACCCGCGCGGCCCCCGATGTTGCTATGCCCTTTGATGCTCCCGCTGAAGATGTTGGGATGGAGTGCGCTGCGCTGCGCTGCATGGGATGCCCGATGCGAAGTTGAGGAAGATCAGGGAGGTGCATCGACAGTGTGGAGCCGACGGTGATGTGGGCGAGACCGACCCTCTTGATGATTGAAATTTCTTTTGTTTTGTTTTTTCTTTCCAAGTATATTCTGCATGCTCGAACATCTTCCTTGTACTCAGTGGCGGCTGAGTTCAAGGTTTTTCTTTTGATTATTTGAATAAAGTTTTCCTTTACAATCCTTTGTTAAGACTGCAACCGAAACTTCTCAGGCGCAAGGAGTGCCTTCACATGTAATCCTTAGTAATAAAAGAAGTTATACTATAATGGAATATCCACGGACCTGTGATGCAATATCTTCCGGCTTTCTTTGGGCGGATGGCTCAAATCACTTCTTGCGCACACGTTCCTATTTCGAAATATTTGCTTAGGGTTTCCCTTTTGCTCCAGTTGACTTAGGCTGATCCAGGACTTTGTGTCTTTAGGAGTAGAGAGATTCTCAGATGGAAATAATACTTCAATTGAATTGAGAATTGAAAATTGAAACCCTAACTATGAATGCAAGTATTGCAATCATTTTAGGAGGAATTACAAGTGTGACACGAAATTATAATAAGGAGACACTATTTGGAAAAATAGCACAGCGTTTTTTAAAGTGTGGAGGATGCTGGAAAGTGATAGCACAGTATCTTAAGTGCGGTAAGGTTTGAGCCATCGCGAGTGAACTGTTATGCCCTCCAGGTTATCAGCGTTGATGAGCTTGCAGTAGCCACCTAGGATAACATCTGCTACCAGGTACGGTTCATCTTCTCTTTTGGTGGGTGAGTCAGGTGGAGTGATCATCTTTACCGTCATGCTTCCAACATTGAACGTGGTCATCTTTGTCACCAGGTCTCCGATTAGGAATGGGTTTGAGGCGTGCGGACACTTGGACCTTGACCTTGTTGTCTTTGACCAAGACGGCCTCTATGCTCTTGATAAACGTTTGAAAGGGCGGCTTCCCATTCACATCTCCTAGCCGGGGTTGGCTTGTTGGTTGGAGTCAGTCCCAGGACTTGTCGGGAATGAGGGCGGTAGGTTGTAAGGAAGGTTGCGTGACGAGACTTACTTGAGATTGGAACTTTTCAATGTATGCGTGAGCTCTCTCAGGAAGTTGCGCCATGTTGAAAGATTCTTTGGTTGCGAGACGATCATCAGGTGGTCCAGCGAGGCATGTTGGAGATTCTTTCAGTGCACCGAGACCGGTAGAGGACAGACTTCAGTATGGCTTTGTTGTCCTGTATCCAAGAGCGTCCTAGGATCATGTCGTAAATTTGGGATGATCTTTGACCACGTAGAATTTTGCTTGCGTCGGCGTCTCCCATTTTGATTTCAAGATTGACGTATCCATACGCATCTCTAAGCTCTCCTCCCGAATCTTTGACCACGGTTGGGTGACGAGTAGCTTCACGCTTCGAAATCTTTGCCGCTTTCAAGGTCAGCGATAATGATGTTAAATTCGGAAACCGTGTCAATTAACACGCTATCGAACTTAACGCCCCCTTAAACAAGTGACGGTTAGGAGTCCCAGTTTCCCTTGCTCGCGTCTTGCGGGGAGAGTCCGAGGTTCTTGAAGGCTGCTCCCGGATGCAAACGCCTGCTCGACACAACGTGATTGAGGGCCGCAAATATGTCTTGACGCTGTCCCTTGGAGAAATACAAGATTTCACATATGCGCTCCATCATAGATTGCACGGTCTTGCGAACAGAGTCCCCGTAAATCATGCGGTTTCGATAGGTAGAGGATCTCTATGAACACCTTCATTTCCAAGCCGGAGCTCCCCTGTCTCTACCTTTTCCCTGAATATTTGTTTCAACTTGTTGCAATCTTTGGTTGGATGATGGGACGAACTGTGATAGCAATGTGATCGGGATCTTCCATCTCTTCCTCGGTCGGAGGACGCCCGATAGGGGAGCTTTACGGCGTCGTCTTGGATCCACGCTTCTGGGAGCTCTATCACTTCATTCATGGGAAAAGGAAAACCCGTGTCTTTGTCGTTTTGTGCGGGAGTTTTGTCTGTTCCTTTTCGAGACGAAGTCTTGTGTCTTTGAGATGTTCGCTTGGTTTGTTGTTCCGTTATCGAAGCTTTCCTCTTTTCTCCTCCGCTACCACACTCACGAAGGGCCGGTGTTGTATTGTTTGTTTGTGACGACGCTTCCTCGACTTTCGCGCAAATCTTCACTTCGAACAACCCTGGTTCTTTCTAGTAATCTTTGGTGCAGTTGTTCTTTGAACGCTGCGACTTCATGGAGTTGAGAACGTTTGAAATCCGTGTTCTCTAATGGGCGCGGTATATGGGTATCATCCCATTGATGCATGATTCCACCAATTGCCGTTCGGTGACATTGGTCGTGACAATCCGAGTGCTTGGGTTCGAATCTTTTAACGAAGTCGTTGGGATGTTCATTATTCCATTTGAAGAATTCTTCCAGTGCGAAAATGTGATTTGTTCAGACACGAAGAAATACTTTCGTAGAAAGCACCGACCATCTCGCTCCAATTGGATATCTTTGTTAGGCGCAATGTTGTTGTACAGTGTATGCCCTCCCCGTGAGTGATTTTGAGAATTCTTTTAGGCGTAAAACATGATTGTATTCATGTTCCCCCAAGGCTTCAAGAATCGAGAAATGTGTTCACGAGCATTACCGATCTACCGTCATAGAGGAGAGGCTGGGAGAGGTGTAACCTCTTGGTAGAGGAATCCGTTGCACATCTTGAGGGTACGGCGGGCGATGTTGGTGTACGTCCGTTCGGTCCCCTTTTCCTCGATTTTGGAGAAGTCGCTCTAGATCTTCACGCGTGATGAAGTTGGAAGGCGGCCTCTCTCCCCTTAGGCGCTCGGGAGCAACACGAGTTTCTTCATTCATGTGAGTCCGAGTGGGAACACACGCTCCGGGGTGTATTGAATGCATCTCTTGCTTCACTCGAGGGTTGCCGTGAATCTTGCGGCAATCGTTCGATCAAAGTTTTAAGGAAAGTGAGTACCTCTTTACGAGTTGCGGCCATATCTGTTTGAGTTTTAGCAAGAATTTCTGTTTCTCCATCAAGTCTGCAATGGTACCGAGACGGTGGTCTTCCTCTTGTGTCTCCGGCTCCTCGTCCCGACGGAGGAGTGAAAGTTGTTGCTCGGTAACCATTTGGAGGCGTTACGCTCGAAGAGATGCCGGGATTCGCGCCGCTTCTGGGCTCGCGTGATGGGAGGAGTTATTCCCTCTTTGGGATATCCGCTGCTACACTTGGTGTTGGTGGTAGAAGTGACGGCTCCACGAGATGTGTTGACCACGGTAGCTCCACTGACAGGTACTTCAACACCAGGATTGTTATCCACAACGGCTCCATCAGAATTGATTGCTGACCCAGACCTTAATTCCACCATAGTGATTTTTGATTGAATCGATTCTAAGATCTACCCTTTTGAGATTGATGAAATTGAATTGAATTTCGAAGAAATTGACTTTACAACCGAGAGATTAATCTCCCACTGTGGTCGCCAATTGTTGATGGGTGAAAATTACTCCCGCCGAATTTGGTAATTTGGGGTGTGATGAGGAATGAATTTAAACCTACAACAAATGCACTTTGCGCGGTGAGTGCTTGTAGATTCGAGAGATCAATGCGTGCAAGTCCGGCCTAAACCAAGAAATGGCCGTTCCGGACTTGTTTCGGTCACAAAGTGAAGGAGATGGGGTTGATCTTAGGGAGGGAAGCGAAGAAGGTGTTGAGATTGTGAAGATGTTGGCTTGCTTATGACTTGTGACAGAAAAGTGAGCGAGGCTTACGGTTAATGTAAGGAGGCACGGATGTCGATTTTACTGTCTTGTTTTTCCTTTTGTTCTTGTTTGAAAATAGGCGGAGAACCTATTTATACAAGTCATTGAGCCTCATTCACGTTTTCGTGGGAAGTGGAGGCAGTGGAATGATGGAGTAGTGGAGTTGTGTGTCGGTAACGCACGACCGGTCTTGCCCACTTCTCCGGTTCATCTCTAACCGTCCATGACTCCTAACACGTTCTTGTGATGGCGCGTTGCCGCTGCCTGTGTAAACCGCTTAGACCAATACCCAGTAAGTATCCCCGGTTTGTGACATGATTGATGCAACGGAATGTGGACCGTGGGTCCACGAAAGATAGCATGTAATGCTGAATTGAATAAGCTGCGTTATTCGAAAAGTCGATACTTGTGCGGTATCGTGTGTATTTTATGCGAGTACTGCATTACGGTGTGGTAAAGTGACGTGTAATGATTGCTCACTAACCAAATAACTCTGACCAGGGTTGTATAACCAAGTTTGGTGAGGTCGGACGGATGAGATGATGTTTGAGACACTCATGCGGCCAGAGTTGATGAAATTAGGGTTTTTAAAGAGGTGCGCAAGCATCACTCTTCACTTAGTGAAACCAAGCATGGGAAGGATTTTGGAAAGACCGACCATACATGCGTGTTGTGGCATGATGGTGTAGGCGCCCGTATTCCGTTCCCTCATGAAAGCGCGATCCGGGCCACTCAATTTGGCCAGGTAAGAGGAGTGGTCGAGATCGGTTTGCGGCGTAAAATCCCTTGCCGCAAAGGAGTTGGAAACCGGCGTGATTTCCCTAGTTTGGGCACGCGTTTCGGAGTGACCAACATTGGTTGGTTTTGGTCGGTCACACTAAAGTGTAGGTGGTAGGTTGGTGTTCACACCTATACCCGATTATCCCATGAAAACGTGATCTAAGCCATTCAAATCATCCCGGTGAAGTTGAGCGGTCGAGATCGGTTTAAGATTTGGGAGATGTAACCGCACGAGTTTGGGCGTGCGTTTTGGGTTGGCCGGGAATGATGAGCCTTGGCCGACCAGCGTGAGGAGGTAGATGGGCCCACGGTGGTCATGCTGGTGTGACCGACCCTTGCTCAATCTAATCTGTGACCCTCCATTCGTGCCGGAGAAGATGGACGCGCGTGATGGCTTGAACCCTAATTTTGGCTTTCAAAGCCGCGCGACCATGCTCTTTTGGGCGGATGGTTTTGTTGTAACCAACCACGGTTGGCTTTTGCCCGATTGGTCAAGCGTGTAAAGGCGGTCACATGGTGATTGTGTCGACATGCTCCGGGCCTTTTGAGTCTACATCTACACCCTCCATCTATGCCTGCGAAGACGGACGGTTGAGACCGTTTTGCGACATATGTAATATGGCGCAAACCCTAATTTAGGGTTTTCCGCCCATAATGCTTGGTATGGACGGTTTCTTGGCAAGCAAAGGCCAATGGTCGACCATGCGGGTCGGCCGTGTGTATTCCATACCGCTTGGGGGTGATGGAATTGATCCGTGGCCATCCAATCATGCTTGTGGAGTTGGATGACTGCGATCGATCGTATTTAGCGTGCTAAGGCCGTGTGTATTCCATACCGCTTGGGGGTGATGGAATTGATCTGTGGCCATCCAATCATGCTTGTGGAGTTGGATGATGCGATCGAGATCATATCCGAGACCGATCTGATCAAGTCGGATGCTCAATCGGGCTAGTATAACACAGAGAGAGGGCTCAATCGGGCTAGTATAACACACAGAGAGGTCTCGGGCTAGTATAACACACCGAGAATCGGCACTGACGGGTATTTCGTACATGGATTCATTATAGTGCTTGGAGGTTCGTGTTACTCTGTAAGAGTAACACTCGGTCGTCATGCCACCTGTGATAATGAGTACGGGAAATACAAGGCTGATATGAAATTCACGAGGGAAGGGATTGTTGCTACATGCTCCAACCTGGAGGAATTTCATGTATTCACGAGAATGGGATTGTTGTTACATGCTCCATTCTTGGTGAATTAAGTGAGGAGTATCCGTCACTTATAAATGGCTTTATCTTTTACAAGATGTCAGCGCATGATTTTTCTGGTTACTTACAAATTTAACCTTAAATGAAAATCCACCATCAACAGCTGTAATTGGGATCGTATAAACAGTACAAAGGAAATTAGGTTTTCTTAATCTCCGTAAAGAATTAAGTTGAATCGGATTATCCTAACAGTGGGGCCTGTGATCCATGTTACCAAATGCTAATGGATTAAAAATTTAGAATAAGTTAATGGGCCAAACAATTATATTAATAACTAATAAATGGGCCACTAATATTTGGTGTATAAAGAGATTAAAACAGAAGTTTTTATCTAGACCCAAAAATCTTGCTTTTTACGTTCCAACTCAATGCTAAGCGATCCCAGATCCTAAGCCGGTCCATTTTTAATCCCGGCGTTCAAGTTTTTTCGGCGTGAGCGGGCGTATGATTTGGATCAAAGATCCGATAAAAGATAAAAACTAATGTGAGATCAATAGATTCACAAAAGTGATGATTAAAATAAAGATAATAAAATAAAAGATAAGTTTAATATTAATCAAATAATAATATTGGTTGTAGAATTGTATCTCTCTACTATGCCTAGGCCTTCTTATATAGGCTTCAAGGATTCTAAATATAATTAGGACTAGAAAAGGAAATCAAAGAAACTAGGAAATAAATCTTAAACAAATAAATAACCTAGAACTAGTAAAAGGAAATTCTAATAAGAACTATAATAGGAAATAGAGAACCAATGAGTAGGATGTCCTACATCAGCCCCCCCTTCTTGAAAAGAACTCGACCACGAGTTCAATAGAGAAAGACAAACGCTCTTGCCAGGGTCGTAGGGTCGGAAACGACGCCAAAGATCATCATCAATCAGATAGCTTGAGTTCGGCAACAAAAGACAAACATCTTCGCGTCCTGGATCATAGGGTCGAAAACGGTAACGAAGATCATCAACTATTATATACTTCGCACCACCCGCTTCTGTAAACTTCTGAAGTTGCAAAGGAATATCTGGCCTGGAAGGGTCCGTTAACTTATTCATTTGGTTGCAAATATATTCTAAGCGTAGGGGTAGTCTTAAGATATCTACCTTTGGTAGTCTTGCTTATAACCTTTGCTTTATCTTTCATATGAAAAAGACCCTCAAATGCCATTTCCCATATATCTTGATGCATCGCTGTTGTGCCATAGATAAAATGCATTATTATCCCTTTAACTTCAGTATCCACTTCTCGAAAGAAGACCTTCTGTTGTGTTGGAAATTTCCACATCACTATATACACACGTTCATGTATAATACTGCCAGTAGGTCTAGCATCATCAATAATATGTCCACTTATTACTTGGTCTGACATATCATTCATTATTTCATTCAAAATATCAGCTACACTACCTACTTGTTGCAAGTCTTGTCAGAGGCATATACGGTATACCAAGGTGACATCTTCCATTATAATACTTATCCATACCTTCCTTGGAAACCAATTTATGCAACCATTGTAGTGGAATATCAATATCAATGATGTTAGATAAGGATATTTTGCTCACGTCACCTGCTATAGACAAACCAGTAAGCCTTAAAACACTCCTAAGAATTTTATTCTGAAAGCCAACACGAATAAACCAAGGAGGTTTACGTGGAATCTCATAATCTTGGCCAGGAATATCATGAGGAATCTCTTTCACCTCCTCCGAACAATTCAAGATGTGCTCTTTTGGCTTATGTTTCTTCTTTTGTACAAATGTGAAATAATTTCCATATTTGATAAGAAAATCTGAAACTTCAAGAGCTCTTTTCTCCCTGAGGTCATGGCCAAACACAATCTTGCACATATGGTAGGATGAAGTTTTCCTTCGAGTATTTCCATAGGTACATTCGCCAGAACATAGAAGAACAAGCGATATGTCGATAACCCTTGGTTGATCTAATACCAGTACTTTCATGCAGATCACAATTCAAATTGTGACTGATCAAAATAGTATTGTGCGACAACAGCCCTTGGGTAGATTTATCTACATCTGCCCACAGACAAACCAATTCTTGCACTACTGTCTCGAGCCCTCCAATGACGCCCAAAGTTATTTCGATATCATCTATCTTAACTTCATTATATATCAGAACCCAGGAAATAAAATTGTCCATACCTTTGTCAGATACTATTAGTGTCGCAACGAGAATACCCATACGTTCTCATTTGTAAAACAAGGTATCATGTTTCAACCTTGCAACAATTGTTCCACCTGGGTCAAAGGCCAAACTGCGGGCAGCTAAACATTGAATTTTCAAACCAGCATTCACAAGAAACAAAACACGAAGAACCCTGAGAATAGGATCTAGTGCAGAGTATACAACTAAGTTAAATATCGATGGCAACTCCATAACAACGTCGTCATTAACTTCTACTTCAGATGCATTCTGAGTATGTACAGTTTTAGAATGCTGAAGAAAAACGAGTATGAGGTATATAATCAAGGAACGCCTTGAGTATGGTAGTATCCAAAATGGCTGAACTGTTTCCTCTGTCAGATAGCTCCTAAGAGCCGGCTTTCTTGATTGGCTATCGGTCAATCTTTGTGTAGGTAAGGATGATAAAACGCAGCTCACTAATTGTTTTCCGCATCTCGATTATTGGATGTACTGGGTGTGTCTTCCGAGTGGTTGAGCACCATTACGGTGATTAAGTCTCGGATCAACACCCGTCCATATGGTGCGGTACCGATCGAATAATAACGTCTTGTGGATTATCCATAGATGCGATTATAAGCTTCGCCATTGTTTTTCCATTAAGTATAAAGTAAATACCGTCAGCTCCTCCCTTAAATCTTTGCGTCTCGAAATCAACATTTCTGAGATGTGTTTCTGCCGTTAACAGCGTCCTTGTACCTTCTTCCTTCTGAGATAAGACTTTTTTCATGACTTGTACAGGATTAGATTGAGTAGTACTATCATCTCTTCTTTTTCTTCTCCTTAAGGTTTCACGCAAAGACAAGCACAAGCCAAGGCGGATTTCGAGGAATTTCATGAACACCATGACGATTTGAGAAAGCGTCTTCACATTCGTTACTAATCCAGTTTGAGGAGTTCAAACGAGAACCCGAATTCGAATCAGTAAACGAGTGCAAGTATCCAACTGAGAGGGGTTTAACTTGTATAATCATCCTAATAGAACCCTCAAATATATAACCCTTACTGAGGCAGATACTTAAAGCATCCGAGAAGCATAAATAAGAAGGAACATACTTCTTCAGCACACCAAAATCCCTTGTTGGAGGAGCACGATTAGTGAAGTTGTTATCATCCTCATTTGGAACCCTTTCTTATCTTTCTTTCTCCTAATCGAGTTGTTGATATTCTCTGGCTCCATTCCAATTATTCTTCTCCTCGTAATGCTGATGCCATTGTCACCTGAATCTTTTGGAATTGAAGTGGAGTATCCATGTAGCCTTTGATAGGTGTCTAAAACACCTAATTTACTATCTTGTAGTTACGCTTCCTTTGCTATTTTTCTTGTGAATTATGTATTTTACGCGTGTTTTTGAGTTATTAGGTACTCTGGAGTCGCACGGACGAAAAGATGGAGAAATCACCCAATTGGAGTAAAAAGCCCAAAGAGATCATTTCACAGGCGGATGCTATCTGGAGTCGGGCCACAGTTAAGGGGTCCATGGGTGGTCAGACCTAAATGCGATTGGGTGCAAATAGCTATCCCACTCAATTAGACCTGGTTAGGTCGAGAAAGCCATTTCCCCAATTCTTTCTCCTCTTATCTCTGCTACAAATCGATGAAGAAGGCAGCTTCAAATTAAGAGAGTGTGGGAGAAACCAAGTTATTGTTGCTGCTGATGTACCGAGAGAAGTCATTGAAGCTCTTCGTGATGCCACAGAGAAGGAAATAGGGGTGTGTTGGTGTTTTAAAGATAAAAAGGGATCTAAGATTTACAATAATTGAAAAGTGGAAGATGGATTGGATCTGTTAGGGTTTGGTCGTGAACAATGCTGATAATTAGGTTCTGAATTTAGGGTTGGTCTCGAATTGAGAAGAAGAGAAGAAATGGGAGTGCTGTCACAGATGAACTGAGTAGGAAAAGCAACAGGAGTTAGGGTTATGCTGTGTTGAATTCTCAAACGAGAACTCAGCTGAAGAAAGATCGACAGAGATGGGCAATCCAGAGAAGGCATGATGTTGTTGCCAGAAGCTGCTTGCAAAGGCCAGAGACGGATTTGATGGCTAGAAGTGAAATAGGGGTTGTTAGTGAGTCTGAGATGGAATGTGGATTCTGCAAACAATAGGATTTGAGTTCTGGGCTTGGAGATGCTGAACTTGGTCTGTACTGAATGATGAGAAGTTGCAGCCGAGAAGGCTATGAAGTTGTCGTTGAATGAGTGGCAATGGAACTGAAGAAGGGTACAGCCAAGATGGCCAGGCTACAACTGATGGTTTGGGTGGTGTTGTGGCGAGCCAAGTAACTGCAAATGTAGGATCATAATATCGCAATGCATAGGGCTCGCGAGATCAATAAACGACAGTACCGCGAGGGAGACGCAGGAAACTAAAATAGACGGCGCAATGGAAAACGACACACAAAACAACTGAAAGACATGGAACCTGGCGAGGGCAAAGAAGTGTCGCGAGATTGAATAGTTGTACATCGGCGACACTTTCGCGAGACATTCAAAAAAATAAAGGATAGCTTAGCTGTCATCCACTATGTATTACCCTATATAAAGGGTCGAGTGAGTCTGTTGTAGGGGAGATCTTTTTGGAATTGTTGCGCAAGTCATTAGGAGAAAGAAAGTTTAAGAGTGTTTTACTTGCTAAGTGTAATTCCATCTTCCCTGTGTAGATAACTCATGAAATCAATCAATAAACATTCTCAATTATGCGTCTTTCAATGGACTAATTAACCAAAATATAGTGAGGGGTGTAGTGTGGGAAAACCTGCTACTACATATGCGCTAGAAACAGGGACCTAATCTTGTTGGTTCAAGAAAGAAAATCGCAATTAAAAATTTGTTTAGATCAAGAAAATGAGAAAGGAAACTCTTAGATCGGATGAAGCAGGGAAAAAGATATGGCATGTGGCGCAGATACGGAGTAATGATTAGTAAATTTCATGAAAATATCGAGGAAGAATACACAAAAGGGATTTTGAAGGAAAGAAGGTTACGATAAAGAGAAATGATATCACCTTTGAAAGATTGGGAAAAACAAGAGATAACATTCACGGCGGAGAGATATCCAAAGAAAATTTGGATCACCCATCTCCATTAGTGATCGCAATTAACGCGTATAAGGAGAAAGAAGAATCGGAGAACACAAATAAAAACATGGGTGGTAAATGGAGTTTTAATTGATACAGGAGTCCGGGTGAATATAATGTTCTATCACACTTACAAAAAGATGGGATATGAAGACGAGGATATGACTTTCGCGGCGTACAATATTCAAGGTTTTGGTAAATCCATAACCAAGGTTAGAGGAGAGATAAAAATACGTATTCCATTAGGAGGAATCGAAACTCGGGTGACATTGAGTATAGTAGATATGGAATCACCGTATAACTTGTTACTAGGAAGACCATGGGTACATGCAATAAAAGTGTGGCGTCGACGCTTCATCAATGTATCAAGTTTCCAACACCAACCTGGAATAGGCGAGATCAAAGGGGATCTTTGCTAAAGGAAGAATATATTATCAAAAGGAAGTAAAATATTGCGAGGAACAAATAAACAAACAAAAGAATATATCTAAGCACCGCAAAAAGATGGCGAGGGCGGCTAAGAAAGAAGAAGAGTTGAGTTTACATGATCAAAGCGAAGGAAGGAAAAGGAATACCTAGCGAGATCTCGGGAGAAGAAAATGATTCCGCGATGGGAACCGAAAGGACCAACCCCATGGGAGAACCGAAGGCCGATTACGTCGCGGCGAGCAAACTAAAGAAGTGAATATTGGAACTAAGGAAGAACCCAAGATACTAAAGATTGGAACTAACATGGGAGCGGAAGAAGAAGAAAGAATCTGTTGGTCTCACGAGATTATAAAGATATCTTCGCGTGGGATATGGATGAAATGCTGGTATAGATCCGTCGGTAGCTTGTCACAAGTTGGAAATTGATAAAAATGTGAAGCCATTCAAACAAAGAATTAGAAAGATAGCAATAAAGATATCACCCTCGAGATAGAAGAAGAGTTGCAAAAGATGTTGGACGCGGGAATCATTAGACAAGCAAAATATCCCGAATGGATAGCGAACATGGTTATAGTTCCAAAGAAGAACAAAGGAATAAGGATTTGCATTGATTTCACCGATTTAAATAAAGCCCGCCCGAAAGACAGCTTTTCCATTGCCAGATATTCCCAAGCTAGTCGAATCGTAGCGGGGAATGAAAGGGTATCCTCGCTGGATGGATACAAAGGTTACTGTCGATCCCACTCGCCGAAGAGGATCAAGAGCATCCGCTTTCTTCGCTCCAAGAGGATTATATTGCTATACTAAAATGCCGTTCGGTTTGCGAAATCTTTGAGCGACGTATCAAAGGATGGTAGAAGAGGTATTCGCGAGAATGGATACATAAAACACTTGGAAGTCTATGTAGATGACATGCTAGTAAAAAGTAAGAAGGCGTGAAGATCACGTGCGAGACTTGAAAGAAATTTTTGAGCAAATGAGGCGTTTCAACATCAAAGTCAACCTTAAAAATGTACCTTTGGAGTTGCGTCAGGGAAGTTCTTGGGTTACATTGTGTCAAAGGAAGGAATACACGTTGACCCGGAGAAAATAAAAGCGATTCGCGACATGCCGACGCCATGGCAAAGTAAAAGACGTTCAAAAGCTAAATGGATTGTTAGCATCACTAGGAAGGTTCATCTCGCGATCGTCGATAAATGTAAACATTTTTTCGGTGTTCTAAAAAGGGATCGAAATTCGAATGGACGGACGAATGTGAAAAGGCTTTACAAGGAATTAAGGAACATTTAATGGATGTATCCATTATGCAGAAGGCAGAACCTGGGGAAGAGTTATTAATATATCTGGCGACTACTTCGCACGCCTTAAGTGCGGTTTATTGCGAACGGACGCAGGAGTGGAAAAACCAATCTATTATATCAAGTAAAACTTTTAATGCCGCGAAAAGAAATTATTCAAAAATTGAAAAACTAATCCTAGCGTTAATCTATGCGTCATTTAAACTTCGCATATATTTTTCGTGCACATCTTGTTAGAGTAGTAACAAAGGTACCAATCGAGTCGGTAATGAAAAATTCAAAAAGATCGGGAAGAGTCGAAAGATGGAATGCTCAAATAAGTCATTGCAAACTCAAATATGAAATATTATCTTCAACCAAGTCACAGTCGTCGAGACTTTAAAGCGAGAATTTCCTTTAGAGGAGGATGAAGCAGTGGATGAAATGATGGATGTAGAGGAAGAACATGGAGATCCAAAAGATTTGTTAACTGAACCAAACCGGTGGGAAATATTAGTGGATGGATCATCAAATGGAGAAGGTAAAGGAGTGGGAATTGTTATGATTTCGCCAGAAGGCAATAAGTTAGCTTTTGCTTTTAGATTGGAATTTGAGTCTACCAATAATGAAACGGAATACGAAGCCATAATACATGCTTTACGATTTGCAATAGAAATGGAACTGGAGAGTGTGAGAATTACCAGCGACTCGCAATTGGCAATTCGTCAGATAACAGAAAAGTATGCTACAAATGATCCATCCCTACAGAAATACAGGAAGCTTGTAGAAGTGTTATCAGCACAGATACCGAAAATAAAATGGAGGCACATATCAAGAAGAGATAACGAGACTGCAGACGCTTTTGCCTTTATATCAAGTATGATGACAGACCCAACTGCGAGGAATATCAAAATACAGACGCTACTGGCGCCATCAGTTAATAAAGAAGAGGAACAAGAAGCAGATATAATGATGGTGGTAAATGAGATGCAAGGTTGCGAGGAAGATTGGAGAGTAGAACTTCACACGTACTTAATGAAAGGCGAGGTACCAAGAAATAGATTGGAAGCACACAAGTTAAAGAGCCGAGCAACAAATTATGAATTGCGAGATGGCGTGCTTTATCGGCGTTCTTTGATGGACCTTCGCTTCGATGCCTAACAAGGAAAGAAGGAGAAACCATATTGAAGATCTTTGCATAGTGGAGATGCAGGAAATCATAGCGGCGGAAGATCTTTGGCATATAAAGCAAAGATGCAAGGATATTATTGGCCATATATGCATGAGGACGCGAGAGCAATAGCGGACGCTGCGAAGATTGTCAAAGACACGGGAAGAAGATACATGCACCGGGGAGCACAGTTAAATTCTTCAAAAGTGTGTGGCCTTTTGGAAAATGGGGTTTAGATATTGTGGGACCATTTTTACAGGAACTGGACAAAGGAGATATATAATTGTCGCAACGGATTATTTCACAAAATGGGCGAGAGGTGAAAGCGGTCCAGCACATTCGTGATAAGGATGTTTTTACTTTCATATTCGAAAATATCATATGCAGATTTGGGATCACTGCGCAATTGGTATACGATAATGGGAAGCGATTTGAAGGGCAAAATATAGAGTTCTTGCTCAATGCATTTCGAGATAAGATGTGGAAAATCAACTCCATTATATCCACAAGCTAATGGCCAGCGGAGGCAACAAACAAAACAATTGCCGATATATTGAAGAAAAATTGGAAGGACACAACAAAGGATGGTGCGAACAAGTACCCAATGCAAGTATGGGCCTATAATACAACTAAGAGAAGCCACAGAATGTCCCCTTTTGCCTAACTTATGGAGTTGAAGCAAGTACTCCCAACGAGAGGTCGTGATTCCAACAACCAAAAAAGAGGCGGGAGAAAAATCTTAGCGCAGGCAATATTCTAATCAAGTTGGATGAATTGGAAGAAAAACGAGAAAAAGCCTTGCGACACATGGAGAATTATCGAAGACTAGCTAGAGAATATAATAAGCGTGTAAAAATACGTGAGTTCCAACTGGGCGACTTGGTGTTGCGAGAAACACCAATATATCAACGCGAAAACGGAGGCAAGGCGGCAAGAAAATGGGATGGACCTTATATCATCAAAGAGGTAGTCGGACGGGGCATATAGATTGATGGATCCAGAAGGAAGAGATGTGGGGCAAAAATTGGATAGACCATGGAATAGGTTATATCTAAAGAAATATTATCCGTGATAACGAAAGATGACAAAATGAATTAAGATGAAGTACTTCTTCGCCGGATATTTGCGACATTCGGTAAAATGCGGGGAGAATCAGCGAAGAGATCGCGATAAGAATAATGAAAAAAGTCATGAATAGCTTAACAAAACAACAAGAGATAAGGAATGATTAAATGAATGAATCGGCGAATATCTCGCAGACAAAATAGCAAATGATGAAGAATGATTGTCTAAAAAGAATGAATGAATGGGACGAACCTTTATGGCGTACACCCTAGTTCGCGAATTATATTTCGTAAGAGGCAAATGTAAGACCTAAAGTGCGTCATATAAGGGGGTATCTCTTAACATGGCTCGGTGGAAGGTTACACCGCTCCCGAAACTCGAGTCATGCAAATTTGGGGCCCATGAAAGCCTATCCGGGAGATACCTTGGATTCCCAACTATATATGTAGGTTATACCTCAGTTGGGCGACCGAGGGTCTCTTCCAAGGAGTCGGTGGATGCACAAGGCGCCGAGGTACACGGTTGAGCAGTGCCCGGGATGGATGAACCTACCCTGGCCATTCTTGGCAAGTCTTGGCATGTCTTTGCACTCGCCCAAGAAAACTCCACTTAGGTGCAGTCTCGTAACCATAAACCATATAGGTATAAGGGATAAGAGGCTGCGAAAACAACCGGTTGTTGTTAAGACCGGATGGGAGGAGCTAGTCTTGTATGGCCGATGTTTCGCCTCCTTGAAGGGGCAACCGGGAGATGATAAGGGCGATGCTCTCCATTAGGGGGTGTCAAAACAGGACGCAAATGTCATGAGGCTTTGTTTTCGCAAGGAGACTTAGGCTTGTCATATTTGTGCAATGATCTGCAGAGGCAATAATACTAACGCGAGGGTAAGGCGAGATCAATGGGTCTTTACACGAAAGTGTACGGACGTCTGCGATTTCGCCGCACGGCGGCAATGTCATGGGACTTTATGTTCGCAAGGATATCTAGGCCTGTCATATTGTCGCAACTAAAACATCCTGAGAGGCAAAAATACTTGAAAAATGATAAGACAAGATCAATGGGTCTTTACATGCAAGTGTACGGACGTCCTGCGATTTTGTCGCCATAAAAGGTGGCGAGGGGAAGACCTCTAATTAGGGAGGTCTAACTCGGAAGACCACACAAAATTGATAAGGCAAGATCAATGAGCCATTGCATGAAAATGTAAAGGCGATGCGATCTTGTCGCCACAAGAAGAGATAAAATAAAGAATACCAAAATGATAAAACGAGAAAAGTAGGTTTCTTCCCTCATGGAGATGCTGCGACCTTGTCGCAATACAAAATTCGACATCATGAAAGAATACAATGAAAAGATGATGATGATTAAGTAAAAATAATTTCATCAAAATGTAAGCGAATAAGCTTGCGAGATTATAGTTATAAATAAGAAGAAGAAAATAAGAGGATTCTCCAACAAGGGATTTAATCTCTCAAAACAAACAGACGATTTAGCAAGAGTTATCAAACGATTAATTCTCTACATCAATTTTATCGTCTTCACCAATTACTTTCTCAGCTTCACCTTCGCGGTCAATGGACGTTCTTCTGAGATATTTTCAGCATCTTTATTCTCGCCAATTGGTGGATTCTCATCAGATAGCTTTTCAGTCAGATCTTTGTTGATAACTTCAATATTAGCGACGTCTTCGCCGCTTTCATAGTCATAATCACTATCCGGAGCATCGGGAACTTCATCATCACTTATTTCCAAAGGAGCGCGTGAATAGGATCAAGAGACTTCGAAAGCAAAATGTTATTCACAAGAACTTCCGCCTTTAGAGGGAGGCGGCGTAGTAATGCCTTTTGACGATTCTTACTATCAATGTCCTTACAATGAGACATATAATCAAGTCTTCGCTCTGCACGGTCACGAGAACGAGCAAGATGCGAAGTGAGTAGTCCATTTTCCTTGCGAATTTTGGAATAATCAGACCTGAGGGTAGAAATAGTGGAGCGAAGCTTTCTCTCTAATCTGCATAACAAATACACAAGATCAGAGAAAATTCTTATCGAACATTATCGACATTTTCAGGGTAGTAAAGCATTCATGGAATAAACATATGAATTAAGATAGTCAAATAAATTGACTACCTTCCTTTTGAGAAGAAAGATGTTGAATTAAAGGCTGAAATTATTCCCCGGGCGGTCCATGACATCATCAAATGAATCTCCCACTAAACCTTTCAATCGAGAACGCAAATTCTTTTCATTGGAAACAAGTATGGAATTTTCGTTCGCGAGCTAGAGTTGGATTTTTCTAAATTGACACATTGTTCTTGGAATTGCTTCGCTTTTACACTCAAAGTTATTCTACCCCGAATAAGTTTATCTCTCTCGCATAATTACTTCCGATTGGTTTTTCAAAGAATGATTGGCTTGCTCTTGTTCTTCACATAATTTTCGACAAGCATCATATCTGCTGCGAATAGTTCGCCACCTTATTCAACAAAGAACGTTTCTCTTGCGAAGAGTTCGATTCTCATCGATAAAGTTTGCAACTCCAAATCGATTTAGTCAAAGCATAAGAGAGGCGAGATAAATCATTACTTAACAAGTCTTGCTTCAAGCGATAAATTTAAATTTTCTTTTGACAAGTTATTTATTTGATCATTTTGCATAAGTGTGAAGATTATCTAAGAGATTATATTGTTCCATCCAACCATCTCTCTCAACTCGAACTTCTTCAACAATGGACTCCATCCGATATATCTCCATTATTCGTTTGGTTTAATGCTTGGAGAATGAACAGAGAGTTTGAGTTGCAGCGAGAGCGGCGAGGTATACCTTTTAATTCTTCATTCTTCTTGCGAAGGTCATCACAATCCAGCGAGATGTTGTGAAATTTTTGATTGCACTTCACGGTCATGACTCGGAGATCATTCTTCGCCTTACTAATTTCTTGAACCAAAGACGCTGCGAGACCTTATCGGGACCAAGGTGCTTACTTAAAATCTCGCAGACATTGGATTTGATAGGATCAGCAAGTTTTCTTGGCATCATTCACAAGATCTCGAAAGAACCTTAAAGGCCACATCTATACCCTCCAAATTTTCTTGTTGTTAGAGGAATTTGCTCTACTAAAAATGAGTCATCTTTTGTCAAAGGAATCTCATGAGAAGAGGAGGTCTCGGGAGAGAAGTGGTTGGAGAAATAGTAGGAACATTGATAGCGAGAGGGTGGTATAGCATCATTTGTAGGGGAACGATTGTGAGGAACTTGGTCTATGAGGAGTTGAGGCGTAAAAGTGTTGTCATGATAATGTTATCGAAGGAAGAGGCACGAAACTATCCTGCGAAGATTTCGTGAGGAAGAAGAAGGTCCGAAAGAAGGAAATGGAACAGCCGGGAGTAATGAGACTTGGGTCGGCGAAGCCTTTTAGGAGTTCTATATCGACATTTCCATCATTCTCACGAGTAACAAGTCAAGTAAGAAACAGAGGCAACAATATATTGCTTATAAAAAGAAATGTTACATAAATACCTTGTCACTCGCAGGCTTTCTTTTGATTATAGATTTTGTTCGCGAAGTAGGCTTTGATTAGTATAGGAGATTCTTGTTGCGAAGAGGGTTCGATGGCGAGCCCAAAGAAAGAAAAGGGTCCTTCACGGTAAAACTGGTTTTGGGTTGGTTCTTGCTAAACAACAATGGCGAGAAAAAGAACTATAAAGTTAAGCATACCGGTGTGATTTCGACAAGAAAAACTAACTTCAAAGCAATTAACCACAAGATTAAATTAGATATGGCAAGATTAACAAACACGGATGCCATGAGAATGACAACCGATAAGAAGTAATGCGAAGAAGAGAAGAAGATGAAGAAGGAAAACAAAGAGGCAAATACTTGCGTAACGATGAAGAAGAGGAAAAGACGATGAGGAAGATGAAAGGGAAAAAGAAATTTCTTCACAAGGAACACTTCTATAAATAGATGGGGAAAAAGGTATTACGACCGGGTAACATTAAATGCGCCATTAAAAGAGGCAAATATAGACACGTGTTAACGGTCATTACCCAAATCCAAGGAAACTTGACGAAAAGAAATTTAAAGTGTAATTCAAATATATGGCATATTTCCTAATAGGCGAGAAGAGATTATGGAACCGATTATTCTCTCGTAACACATGAGGCAAGAAATGACACTTTGTACATAGGAGCTTCGAATTTCGCAAAAGAATAGAGGCAAGTACGTACTTTTCAAGTCCAAGTATCCTTTCGCTCGTTCCTTCATCAAGATCAAAGACTACTAGGATAACGGATTTTCCTTCAAGATCGCCCTTCAAGCAATATTCAAGGAAAAAGAGGCAAGATGTAGGATCATAATATCGCAATGCATAGGGCTCGCGAGATCAATAAACGACAGTACCGCGAGGGAGACGCAGGAAACTAAAATAGACGGCGCAATGGAAAACGACACACAAAACAACTGAAAGACATGGAACCTGGCGAGGGCAAAGAAGTGTCGCGAGATTGAATAGTTGTACACGGCGACACTTCGCGAGACATTCAAAATAAAGGATAGCTTAGTGTCATCCACTATGTATTACCCTATATAAAGGGTCGAGTGAGTCTGTTGTAGGGGAGATCTTTTGGAATTGTTGCGCAAGTCATTAGGAGAAAGAAAGTTTAAGAGTGTTTTACTTGCTAAGTGTAATTCCATCTTCCCTGTGTAGATAACTCATGAAATCAATCAATAAACATTCTCAATTATGCGTCTTTCAATGGACTAATTAACCAAAAATATAGTGAGGGGTGTAGTGTGGGAAAACTCGCTACTCTGACAAATGAATTGATGGTGGTGTTGGCGAGAATCGCAAGCATAGCCATCATAGCTGGGAGAGATACGGAAAGGGCGAGAGAGTGAATTGGTTTGTGAGAAGAGCTAGAATTGATACAATTGCAGGTGGTGCTGTGCTGTAATGAACTACAAAAAGCTGGTGATACTCAAGATGATGGAAATAGAAGGAGGAGGAACTGAGTATATGGCACTGCAAAGTGCAGGTCTGATTGTGCAAAGTGCAGTTCTGGTTGTGTAAAGCAGCAGGATTGAAGGCTGTGATGGCTTTGGTGATGGTAAGCAATGGAATAAGTTGACAGGGAGATGTTGGCAGAGCTGAGAATGAGGCTGATGCTTTGGAGTCTGTCAAAGGCAAGGAATGCAGGAAGACTGGAGCTGATGGCTGTTGAAGTTGAGGCAAGCTGGTTAAGCTGGATTCAGGGCAAGGAAGAGAGAAGCAACTCAGGCTCGCGACGCCATTGAGAATTGCAGGTACAATAAATGGAGTTGGATTGCAAGAGTGGTAATAGTCCGGGTGGAGCTGTGGTTGAAGTGCTTGGCAGTTTTCTTTTGCTGAAAGCAATGTTTGAAGGGCTTGAAGTCGGTGGTCTTTGTGTAGCTACAGAGAGTGGTTGCGGTGAGCTCGGAGTTGATGCTTTGTGAGGGTTGTGCGAGAACACAGAAATAGAGATTGCAGGTGTTAATGCACTAAGCTGGAGCTCAAACTGGAAGCTGGAAGTGATGCAAGTTGCAGTGGTTGCGGCCGAGTTAGTAGGTGGATTGGTTGGTAATATAGGGCAGAGTGCAAAGCAGGCGAAGCTGGGGTTCTGGTGGAGCCTGTGAAGCAATAGTAGATGGAAGTACGATGAGAATGTTTGATGCTCAAATACTGCTGTGGTTTGACAAGAAGACGGTGATGATGATGTCAGGGACGAGATAGAAAATGCTGGAGTTGAAGCACTGGCTTGAGCCAGGGTGCTGCTGCAGGTGCAGAATACTTTGCAATGTGGCACTGTTGCCTGGAGTTGACTTGCAATGCAAAGGTGGTCTGCTGGTGATGCAATGGATGTTGGTCATTGTAGCTCATAATTGAAGCTGGTGCTGCTGGGATTAGTGATGGAGTGGTGGATTGAACTTGCAGGTGCGAAGTTACAAGCCGATACTGGTGATGGTTGTAGTTCAAGGAATGTTGGTGAAGCAGGGAAATGGCTTGGATGGAACTGCAGGGGATGAGTTAAGCTGCAAGATGGGTTGATATGCTGTTTTGAAGCTGAGCAGAAGAATGAATGCCAGGATTTTGTTTTGTTGGGTGTATAGCCATCTTGGTCAACATGGTCGAAGCACAATCATGGTGCAGCGAAGAGTCGCCGTGCAACTAGCCGGTGACATGAACCTCGACTCACCCGACAGGACCACGACTCTCCCCAAACTCGGCCCGACCGAGTTGAATCAAAGCCGACCGAGTTGACTCGACCGATCCGACCCGTTGACCGTGATTAGGGTTGACTTTGCCGGTCACACCGAAATAGTTTCGGCGACTATTCCGGCGGGATTCGCCATAATCCCGTTTTCCGGCGAGCGTTTTTGGGACAAAATTTCTACACGGGTTTCTCTCTCTCGTGGGCCGGGTGAATTTCCAACTAATGGACTTTGAAGACAAAACCTAGTTTTGGAAGGAGTGGAGCTATAAAAGAGAAGACTTTTCTCAAAACACAGATCTTTATCTAATATCTTTTATTCTTTGGCCTCTACTTTATTCTAGGGTTTAGAAACATGAGACTTCTCTTTCTTCTTGTTATGAACTCCATGAATATGAGCTAGAGTTTTTATTATTGGTTATGGAATAAGTTGGATTTCCAAACATGGGTTTTAATTCAATAAATTAGTTTTCTCTCATATTATCGTTTTTGATTCACCATGAATATTGTTACATGATTTGAATGCTTGTTAGTCGAGTCGCGAATCGATTGAGTTTGCTTTCATCTTTATTGCTAGATTAGGGTTATTATACGCAAAAGTGATAATTCCGGATTGCAAGTAGCATAAATATGATTATAGTTTGTAGTGATATATTCTTATGATCATATGTGAACCATAACCTTTGTTAAATCGGATTAGTGCGTTTTCCACGTTCGATTGCTTTGATTGGCCTGATTTCATAGAACTTAACGCATCTAGGGAATTAAACTTGATTAGTGCTTTTACACGTTAGGTTGTTCCTTTAGGTAGAATTCATATTCGCATCTTTTAATGTGTTTGTTGATGACATGAGGAGATTTGCGGGATATTCTTGCGATCAAGGTATTCTAGGGTCTTTGATAAAAGTTGAGATTAAAATATCAATTCTAGTTATTGTGTTGAAAACATGTTTGTGAATGAAAACGAAATCCATGACCAATACTTTCTCATCCTTGATTACTTGTTTCCTTTTCTTTATTTGCTTTTATTTTATTTTATTATATAAAAATCACAAAACTACCGGTGTTATTTATAGGGAACCGAAACAATTTGACAACCTAGACCTCTCTGTGGGATCGATCCTTTCTTGCCCTTGCTATATTTATATTTTGAGTAGTAAGAAAGTGTAATTTATTTGTGTCGGCTGACAACCGGTCAAATTTTGGCGCCGTTGCCGGGGAGGCAGCGGTTGTTAATTGCTTTTGGTTTCTTATTTTTGTATTTAGTTTTTTGTTTTATTTTTTTGTTTTATTTTCTGGGTTTTAACCTTGGTTTGAGAATTATTTCAGGTGCTTATTTTTATGGAAGGAGCATATTGGAGCAATCAATACGGGTTTCAACCTCAACAATATGATAACTACCAATTCCATGGGTATAATCAAAACCAATTCATTGGTTATGATCAATATTCCATGGAACCTTGTGGTTTTCCTCAACAACCTTATGGTGAGTATGTGTGTGAACAACAACAAGGATGGGAGGATTCTTATGCTCTTGAACAAAAAGTCTCTAATTTTATAGATCAAGTTTCCAACTTTTTCCAAGAAGAATTTCAAAAAGCAAAAGAGACTACAAACGAGCAACTCCAAGAACTTCGTGAAGGTATGACTATCTTGCGAAGAGGCATTGATCAATATAAGGAATATATGGATAATTCTAATGTGCATATGGTTTGTGATGAATATTTGGTTGATGCTAATGTTGAAAAAGGGCAATCCTTGGGCATTTTCGTGGATAATTGTGTAGTTAACTCAACTCTTGATCGTAATAATGATCATTCACCTATTCAAAAGGATGAGTTAGAGATTAGCAACACTAAATTTAGCGAGGAACAATCTTATGTTGACTATGATAGTGATGGTGATTATGATACATTGCTTGAAACAACTCATGGTGACATCTCCGAGGAGTCTTTTTGGGATCAAGATGAAGATGAAGAGGAATATGACGACACTTGTGTAGATTACTCAAGCATTGATCTTAATAATGATCAAGAGCCTATTCAAAGGGTGGAGCTTGAGGATGATGCATTTTTGAGTGTTCTAAAAAAGTTTCTTATAATAAAATTTGGATCCGCAAAAGAGTATGTGCCTTACAACAAAGAGGAGTATGTTGAGAATGAGACCGTTATAACCAATATTGTGGAAGACCCAATTGAGCTTGCAAATAATTGTAAAGATGATGTTTATGTCGATACTTTGGTTAAGGCAGAAACGGACGAAGAATGGTTGCAAGGTTTGATAGAGGACCATGATATAAAAGAGGTGAATAATTCACTTGAGTTTTTCAAGGATGAAGAGGATTTCATGATACAAGAGATTGTGCAAGGTTTATCTAACCCATTGCCTATTAATTCTTCTCCTTTACCTCTTATTGGTTTGAATGTATGTGCTTCGAAAACATTGTTGAATGACTTTGTTTCTCGTTTTCCGCCATTAGAGATACTTGATTCTCATACTATGCAGGTTATGGAACCAGAAACCATGGAGGTACCCGACTCCTATATTCTTTATACACTTCCAAGTGTGGACAAGAATAAGTGTGGGGGAAGTTTTTTTCGGTTCATAGCTTCACTTTTGCTTTATTGTACTAATATTTGTGTGAAGTTAGTGTTTCCAAAACAGGTTCTATGGAAGGATCCCCAACTTTTCCGATTATTGGTGTATGGGGAATGAATCTTACAAGAAGCTAAGTCGGGCCGTCGACTTTAAAACAAGCGCTAAGTGGGAGGCAACCCACCGGTTTTGTATTTCTTATCCTTTTGCATTTTATTTTTGTTTCGTTTATTTATTTTTTACTGTTTTCATATCATATTTGCATCCCCGTGTTTAATTTCATTGAGTCCGTAATCTATCTTAGAAGAGAATTATGACGAATACCTTTTCGTCAGAAAATTTCAGACTGCGCGTAGTTCAGTCCAGAGACCATAACTGTGAGACCGTTTATCAAAACACTGTGAAATTTTGACACTGTGTAGAAAACACGTAGGTGAACAACTTTTGTGAAATGGAGTTTTTCCAAATTCCTTACCAATTTGCACAGTTTTTGCGTTTTATCTGCTGTTACGTCAGAATTCAGAACTTTCGGTTTTACACATTGAGGACAATGTGAAGTTTAAGTGTGGGGAGCATTTATATGTTTGTATAGTTTGTTTTTGACACCATTAGTGGATGGAACCATTTTGAATGCAGGAGTTGAGGAACCAATTAACTAAAAGGGAAGAATATAGCTCAGAAATCACAAATTAACATGATAGTTGTTACCATATCTCGGAATATCACCATATCGCATTCTATTTTTATTTTTCCATATTTATCTATTGTTCTCTAAGTGTTTTGGTGGGTCACTAAAAATCGACGTGTTATTACTGCTAGGATGAAATAGAGTGATTGAGTTACTAGAAAAAGAGAAAAAAAAAATTGAAAAAAAAAAAATGAAAAAATATAGAAAAAAAAAAAAAATGAAAAAATATATGAAAAAAAAAAAAAAAAAAAAGGACCGATCAATTAGACCAAAACGGAATAAAAAGACACTTGGGAATAGCAGTATGTGTGAAACGTAGTCCCTGTCTCCGTCGCCTAAACAAGCGTGGAATGCAGGATCCAAGGCAACTATCATGTACTTGCTGACAAGAAGCATGCGCTTAGATCCAAAAGATCTAATCATGCCGTCTAAAAAAAAAAGGGAGAAATTGGATCCAGTTTGATCCAATCATATAAAAAAAAAAAGAAGAAATTATTATTGTGTTGAATAAAGTCACTCTTGGTTCCCTTGTATATGCCAATTGATTTGATGTAGCATTCAAAGACAAGTAGCTCAATCCAATAGGATTAGGTTCATCTTAGCAAAGTGACCTTGAGACAGGATATGGGAAACATCGAACACTTGTGAATATTCGCCAACATCTACATCTTTATCCATCTTCTTAATCTTTTCATTGTGATTGTGGTTTGTTAGTTTCCGAGTATTGTGGCTTGTTCGACTATCTAATTAGAGTTATTTACTAATATATGAATTGAATTTGCAAGGTACCTCCTCCTGTAGTCAATTTGGATTCATTCATTGATTTGTCACAAATATACGGAGTTTGAAATATAGGTTTTGTAGGTATATCTCTAGTAAACCTTCACGAGACTATAACTCGTCCACTAGGGACACCTAGGGGTTTAAAGGCTTGTTATTTATGCTAAAATTAACCGTAGCCTCGACGACACGGAGTTGTTGTATTTTATTGTTTTGTTTGATTTGCTCGAGGACTAGCAAAGTCTAAGTGTGGGGGAATCTGATAGGTGTCTAAAACACCTAATTTACTATCTTGTAGTTACGCTTCCTTTGCTATTTTTCTTGTGAATTATGTATTTTACGCGTGTTTTTGAGTTATTAGGTACTCTGGAGTCGCACGGACGAAAAGATGGAGAAATCACCCAATTGGAGTAAAAAGCCCAAAGAGATCATTTCACAGGCGGATGCTATCTGGAGTCAGTCACAGGTTAAGGGGCTGCCATCGGGTGGTCAGTACCCAAGTACGTTGGGTGCAAATAGCTATCCCACTCAATTAGACTCGGTTAGGTCGAAAGCCATTTCCCAATTCTTTCTCCTCTTATCTCTGCTACAAATCGATGAAGAAGGCAGCTTCAAATTGAGAGAGTGTGGGAGAAACCAAGTTATTGTTGCTGCTGATGTACCGAGAGAAGTCATTGAAGCTCTTCGTGATGCCACAGAGAAGGAAATAGGGGTGTGTTGGTGTTTTAAAGATAAAAAGGGATCTAAGATTTACAATAATTGAAAAGTGGAAGATGGATTGAATCTGTTAGGGTTTGGTCGTGAACAATGCTGATAATTAGGTTCTGAATTTAGGGTTGGTCTCGAATTGAGAAGAAGAGAAGAAATGGGAGTGCTGTCACAGATGAACTGAGTAGGAAAAGCAACAGGAGTTAGGGTTATGCTGTGTTGAATTCTCAAACGAGAACTCGGTGAAGAAAGATCGACGAGAGATGGGCAATCCGGAGAAGGCATGATGTTGTTGCGGAAGTCGCTTGCAAAGGCCAGAGACGGATTTGATGGCTAGAAGTGAAATAGGGGTTGTTAGTGTGACTGAGATGGAATGTGGATTCTGCAAACAATAGGATTTGAGTTCTGGGCTTGGAGATGCTGAACTTGGTCTGTACTGAATGATGAGAAGTTGCAGCCGAGAAGGCTATGAAGTTGTCGTTGAATGAGTGGCAATGGAACTGAAGAAGGGTACAGCCAAGATGGCCAGGCTACAACTGATGGTTTGGGTGGTGTTGTGGCGAGCCAAGTAACTGCAAATGAACTGATGGTGGTGTTGGCAGAATCGCAAGCATAGCCATCATAGCTGGGAGAGATACAGGAAAGGGCAGAGAGTGAATTGGCTGGCAGAAGAGCTAGAATTGATACAATTGCAGGTGGTGCTGTGCTGTAATGAACTACAAAAAGCTGGTGATACTCAAGATGATGGAAATAGAAGGAGGAGGAACTGAGTATATGGCACTGCAAAGTGCAGGTCTGATTGTGCAAAGTGCAGTTCTGGTTGTGTGAAGCAGCAGGATTGAAGGCTGTGATGGCTTTGGTGATGGTAAGCAATGGAATGAGTTGACAGGGAGATGTTGGCAGAGCTGAGAATGAGGCTGATGCTTTGGAGTCTGTCAAAGGCAAGGAATGCAGGAAGACTGGAGCTGATGGCTGTTGAAGTTGAGGCAAGCTGGTTAAGCTGGATTCAGGGCAAGGAAGAGAGAAGCAACTCAGGCTCGCGACGCCATTGAGAATTGCAGGTACAATAAATGGAGTTGGATTGCAAGAGTGGTAATAGTCTGGTGGAGCTGTGGTTGAAGTGCTTGGCGTTTTTTCGGTGAAAGCAATGTTTGAAGGGCTTGAAGCTGGTGGTCTTTGTGTAGCTACAGAGAGTGGTTGCAGCTGAGCTCAGGTAGTTTATGCTGTGAGGGGTTGTGCAGAATACAGGAAATAGAGATTGCAGGTGTTAATGCACTAAGCTGGAGCTCAAACTGGTAGCTGGAAGTGATGCAAGTTGCAGTGGTTGCGGCCGAGTTAGTAGGTGGATTGGTTGGTAATATAGGGCAGAGTGCAAAGCAGGCGAAGCTGGGGTTCTGGTGGAGCCTGTGAAGCAATAGTAGATGGAAGTACGATGAGAATGTTTGATGCTCAAATACTGCTGTGGTTTGACAAGAAGACGGTGATGATGATGTCAGGGACGAGATAGAAAATGCTTGGAGTTGAAGCAACGGCTTGAGCTGGTGGTGCTACTGCAGTGCGAGAATACTTTGCAATGTGGCACTGTTGCCTGGAGTTGACTTGCAATGCAAAGGTGGTCTGCTGGTGATGCAATGGATGTTGGTCACTGTAGCTCATAATTGAAGCTGGTGCTGCTGGGATTAGTGATGGAGTGGTGGATTGAACTTGCAGGTGCGAAGTTACAAGCCGATACTGGTGATGGTTGTAGTTCAAGGAATGTTGGTGAAGCAGGGAAATGGCTTGGATGGAACTGCAGGGGATGAGTTAAGCTGCAAGATGGGTTGATATCTTTGTTTTGAAGCCGAAAGCGAGAAGAATGAATGCCGGGGATTTTGTTTTGTTGGGTGTATAGCCATCTTGGTCGAACATGGGCCGAAGCACAATCATGGTGCAAAGAAGAGTCAGCCGTGCAACTAGCCGGTGACATGAACCTCGACTCACCCGATGCACCACGACTCTCCCCAACTCGGTCGACCGAGTTGAATCAAAAGCTGACCGAGTTGACTCGACCGATCCGACCCGTTGACCGGTGGCCAAGGGTTGACTTTGCGGTCACTGAAATAGTTTCGCGACTATTCCGTGGGATTAGGCCATAATCCCGATTTTCCGGCGAGCGTTTTTGGGACAAAATTTCTACACGGGTTTCTCTCTCGTGGGCCGGGTGAATTTCCAACTAATGGACTTTGAAGACAAAACCTAGTTTTGGAAGGAGTGGAGCTATAAAAGAGAAGACTTTTCTCAAAACACAGATCTTTATCTAATATCTTTTATTCTTTGGCCTCTACTTTATTCTAGGGTTTAGAAACATGAGACTTCTCTTTCTTCTTGTTATGAACTCCATGAATATGAGCTAGAGTTTTTATTATTGGTTATGGAATAAGTTGGATTTCCAAACATGGGTTTTAATTCAATAAATTAGTTTTCTCTCATATTATCGTTTATGATTCACCATGAATATTGTTACATGATTTGAATGCTTGTTAGTCGAGTCGGGAATCGATTGAGTTTGCTTTCATCTTTATTGCTAGATTAGGTTATTATACGCAAAAGTGATAATTCCGGATTGCAAGTAGCATAAATATGATTATAGTTTGTAGTGATATATTCTTATGATCATATGTGAACCATAACCTTTGTTAAATCGGATTAGTGCGTTTTCCACGTTCGATTGCTTTGATTGGCCTGATTTCATAGAACTTAACGCATCTAGGGAATTAAACTTGATTAGTGCTTTTACACGTTAGGTTGTTCCTTTAGGTAGAATTCATATTCGCATCTTTTAATGTGTTTGTTGATGACATGAGGAGATTTGCGGGATATTCTTGCGATCAAGGTATTCTAGGGTCTTTGATAAAAGTTGAGATTAAAATATCAATTCTAGTTATTGTGTTGAAAACATGTTTGTGAATGAAAACGAAATCCATGACCAATACTTTCTCATCCTTGATTACTTGTTTCCTTTTCTTTATTTGCTTTTATTTTATTTTATTATATAAAAATCACAAAACTACCGGTGTTATTTATAGGGAACCGAAACAATTTGACAACCTAGACCTCTCTGTGGGATCGATCCTTTCTTGCCCTTGCTATATTTATATTTTGAGTAGTAAGAAAGTGTAATTTATTTGTGTCGGCTGACAACCGGTCAAATTTTGGCGCCGTTGCCGGGGAGGCAGCGGTTGTTAATTGCTTTTGGTTTCTTATTTTTGTATTTAGTTTTTTGTTTTATTTTTTTTGTTTTATTTTCTGGGTTTTAACCTTGGTTTGAGAATTATTTCAGGTGCTTATTTTTATGGAAGGAGCATATTGGAGCAATCAATACGGGTTTCAACCTCAACAATATGATAACTACCAATTCCATGGGTATAATCAAAACCAATTCATTGGTTATGATCAATATTCCATGGAACCTTGTGGTTTTCCTCAACAACCTTATGGTGAGTATGTGTGTGAACAACAACAAGGATGGGAGGATTCTTATGCTCTTGAACAAAAAGTCTCTAATTTTATAGATCAAGTTTCCAACTTTTTCCAAGAAGAATTTCAAGAGCAAAAGAGACTACAAACGAGCAACTCCAAGAACTTCGTGAAGGTATGACTATCTTGCGAAGAGGCATTGATCAATATAAGGAAGATATGGATAATTCTAATGTGCATATGGTTTGTGATGAATATTTGGTTGATGCTAATGTTGAAAAAGGGCAATCCTTGGGCATTTTCGTGGATAATTGTGTAGTTAACTCAACTCTTGATCGTAATAATGATCATTCACCTATTCAAAAGGACGAGTTAGAGATTAGCAACACTAAATTCAGCGAGGAACAATCTTATGTTGACTATGATAGTGATGGTGATTATGATACATTGCTTGAAACAACTCATGGTGACATCTCCGAGGAGTCTTTTTGGGATCAAGATGAAGATGAAGAGGAATATGACGACACTTGTGTAGATTACTCAAGCATTGATCTTAATAATGATCAAGAGCCTATTCAAAGGGTGGAGCTTGAGGATGATGCATTTTCGAGTGTTCTAAAAAAGTTTCTTATAATAAAATTTGGATCCGCAAAAGAGTATGTGCCTTACAACAAAGAGGAGTATGTTGAGAATGAGACCGTTATAACCAATATTGTTTGCAGAATCCACATTCCATCTCAGTCACACTAACAACCCCTATTTCACTTCTAGCCATCAAATCCGTCTCTGGCCTTTGCAAGCAGCTTCTGGCAACAACATCATGCCTTCTCTGGATTGCCCATCTTTGTCGATCTTTCTTCAGCTGAGTTCTCGTTTGAGAATTCAACACAGCATAACCCTAACTCCTGTTTCATTGAGAATTCAACACAGTAGGATGTCCTACATCAGTTTCATTTAGATTTAATTAAGTACACAGGCAGTGAAATGTTGACGCATTAGTTTGACCAATTTGAATTATTGACTCTGACTGTATGGTTTTTTCTATATCCATCCGTTTTTTATTTGTTTTGATCTGTTGGTCCGACCAAATCGTTATGGAACCAAATAACAAATTGTGTCATTTTACAATTAAAATCAATTTCTATGATAGTGTTAAGAAATTATGTTGTGATTTTCTTTTAACTAAAGAAATATATAAACCAACCAATATGTTGCCGCTTTATTGAAAACTAATGTATAATTCGAAATGATTTCTTACCGAATTCATTATAAGATTTTAATTGAACAAGTGTTTGACACTATAAAGTTTGTGTGTACATTATGATATGGTTTGTGTGCTTGTGCTTTAGGAATATATAGTTTCTCTCGAATTTTTTTCTTTTTGGATTTTATGAGATTACACTTGAAATTATTATGGGACTCTTTAGTTATCACCACAGTGATGCTAGAGTGTTATAACTCAATATAATCATAATGTTATTATAAGCATGAATTTGCAAATCGTAAAGTGTAGGTTTTGCAGTTATCGACATCATGTGATAATGGCATAATTTTAGTTGATTGGCTATCACCACAGTGATGTCAAATCACTTTTGGCCATGATCACAATTTTTCTAATGCTTGTAATATTGTTTTTCTTAAATATATTAGAAACGAGAATTTTTACAGAAATTGGAGTTCATGTATTTAAGTAAACATTGACTGATATGATTGTTAATCATATATTATGGATATGAACAGATTTGAATCTAGAGGGTGTCTAGTGTCATTATGTTTCATTTTTCTCCCATGAATGTCTTTTTTGACCGTTTTTAAATAAAAGAAAATTTACTTAAATTAACTCATAATCGAGTTGAGTAACCCATTATGGATTTTTCAGATTTTCATGAATATTATATTAAGTTTTTTTATCCAAAACTTATTGCATCCTCTATAAAAAAAAATTGAGGTTTTATTATTGGATAAATTCCACCATATTTGTGAAAGTTTATGATGTTCATTGCCTACTCTAACACCCTTCATTTTAATCCACACTATCCCTTATTCATCACGATTTTTCAAACTTGCATCAAATTAAACTAGTGATGCATCAAAGAATTTTTTCCTCAATGAAATTTCATTATTGAAACATACTTATAGACTTGCTTAATGCTCGATTTTGGTTTATGAAAGGTTCATCACATTTGGATATTTTTTTAACTAAAGGGTGTTGGACATTTTCACAAATTATATATGACATGCTTATGATTAATGTTTCAGGGTTACTCATAATTGTTTATAATCGAATAATTTTATGATCAGATCAAGGATGTCCATATCATTGATTAGGACCATGCAATGTCACAAGAAAAGCTAGTGTGATATTTGCAATTGTACATATTTGCTGGATTGTTTAGTTATCACCACAGTGATACTAAACTCTTATCTTGTAAGTATCGTATATTTTGAGTCCTTTTAGTTTGACTTAACGATTATAACAATGCTGCTCACAAATAGTTTTGGTTCACATGTTTAAACAAGCATTAAGGTTATCTAAATGTTTCATATACATGTAAAATAATAGCTACCCACAGGTGACTATTATTCCGGCGTATTAGGTTGAACATTAGTATTATTGGAGTTTGTTAATACATTTTAGGACGTGAGTTGCCCACAGGTGATTCTAGTTGTGGTATTAAACAAACATAATGTTGTGTGTATAAGAAGGTAAAATATGTACTAATATTTTTCATGTCTCACATTGTTCCTTGATAAGGTTTTACCCATTGGGGAGAATCTTATTGAAGGTATGAAACTATTGTAAGCTTAATTGTCATTTATCTCTATTATAAATTTCAGCTTTTGTTCTTATTAATTGTTGATTATGATTATTTTGTAGACCTTTAATGGCCCATTTTTTGGAGGAAGATAAAATTGTTTATCACTCCGATGATTTTTAGGTATTCTTTGTGTACATCTATCAATTGCATTATGAATCTCAATCCGTTGATGTTTTCTCGAACATTCATTATTGAAATTGAGAGGCAATTATAGAGAAAGTGAAAATCATAGAGTCTGATAAATGTGGTGAATATTGTGAAAGGTATGACAAAACAAGATAATATCCTAAATCTTTTACGAGTATCTCCAAAAGTTTGGATTTGTTGCTCAATACACAAGGCCAACTTATCCTTGGCATAATGGTGTATAACGAAAGGCAAAATCATACTTTTATGAAAATGGTTAGAAGCATGATGAGTTATGCATAATGACCACATATCAGTGAATGTATGTTCTTTCAACAACCGTGTAATATAATTTAAATAGATTTCCGAGTAAAGCAGTTTCAAAGACACACTTTGGACTAGAATGGATGGAAACCTAGTTTAAATCACCTTTAAGTTATGGTTGTTTAGTTGGAGGTGACGGCTTACATTCCAAAGAATGAAAATTGGATTTGGAAACTATTATTGGTTCATTGGTTTTCCTAAATAATCCAAATGGTATTCTTTAACGTTCTAACCGTAGTATGAGACTTATTGAAACCGAAAATATTAATTTGTTAATGATGGCATAATCAGTGGGAGTACGTGGATATATATGTTCAAGAAATCATGATAATGATCCCTTTATTTAAGATTTCTACAGATATTGTGAATCTTCTCATTATCAGAATGTTAGATAATGAAAGACCACAAATTACTGATCCAATACTCCATAATATAACTACTGCCAATAAAGAAATTTTATGATAACAACACGAACCAGCATTAAGAAAATTTTAAGAAGGTCTCAACAGAGATTGAAATAAAGTTATTCATGTTGTTTCAGTGATTTTCTTACAAGAATTTATTACATTTTGATATGGAATGGCAAAGACTCGGTTTTACGTTCACAAATATTATGTGTAATAATTTTGATTAATGGATTGATGTTATGTGAGCAAAAATCATTGGTTGAAAGTCAAGTCTCGGATATTGTTTAATTACTCGAAAGACACAAATCAGTTGTATGAAAGTGGGTCTTTCTGACCTAATACGACTGTAATAGCAAATTTAAACGATATAAAGCAAGACTTATTTCCAAAGATTTTACTTTGAAACGATGCATTGATTATAAATAAGTTTTTCTCTCGTGTCAAAGAAAGACTTATTCAGAATTATTATAGTATTATTATTAGCTCAGTATGAATTAAGAGTTGCATTACTCAAATGTGAAAATATCCTTTACTAATGATAAATTTTAAGAAAATTTACGTGTACTAATAAGAAGGTTTTGCCTTATAAAGACAGAAACACGTAGTCTACAAGCTTAAGAAATCAAAGTATGAAATTAAGCAAGCCTCCTGAATATCTCATATCTAAAATTCAATTCAACGAGACCATTAATGTTATTTGTTTTTGATGAAATTACTATAGATCCATGCATATGCCTCAAGATCAGTGGGAGAAGTTCATACTCTTGGTATTTTATGTTAAGACTTACTACCTACGAGTAGTGATCTTGAATTTATGCATGTCTCTATATTTTTCGAAATAAAGGATGTCAATGAAGCTTACCATGTGATATGCACATATCATGAGGATTACGAAAGCTCTCATATAAGGCATATATCGAATATTCAAGGAATTTTGAGATAATAACATATTTAACAGATTTTATTTCATGTTGGATAGAAGATATATATATTTAATCTTCATTATGTCTTAATTCTGATATGAAACTTATAACAAGTTGTTTATAGGTTAACTAAATGCCTAAAGAATCGAAGAACAAATTACAGCAAAGCTATCAAGAATTTTGAGATACTATTTTAACTTATGTCTTATAATTAGTTAGCAAACCCAACAAGAGTTGATTGGGTTTTCAGACTTCAATTTTTTTGGATGTATGGATTCTATAAAGGAAGAATCCATTAATACTAGTCCCACAATTGAGTTTGAATATTTATGACTGCGATACTTAGAGACTTAAGGTTTGTCTCTACATTGCTGAAATTTATCGTCTTAGCTTCGCAGCATTAAAGCACGATATGTATACGAAGGGAACAAAATACATGAACCTTGAGTATATATGCGTGAATTATGAAATTCAGAAACAATAGTTGTTCATTTAACGCGTAAGCACAATTATGTCTGCATTTGCACTTAATGAACAATTACCTTTTTATGACCTCTAAAGAAAAGATTAAAATCTTAGGTCTATGGGAGTAATTGATTATTGAATTCAGCTAATTTATGTGCTTATTTTTGAACATTGATTGAGCTCTTAATAATGTACTTATGAACTTATTTTTGTATCCACTTTAGTATACTTTTATGTTATTGGATGTATGTTAACAGAAATTGTTTTCTTTTGAAGACATTACTGGACCATTATGATATCCCCATTTAAGGCCTGATTAAGTAAGTTGCTTGTGTTATGGTACATGGAAGGGAACATGTTGATAACAGGACAATGTGCCACCGCCATGACTCGCATACGTGATTTGCTTGGTTAAGGTATTACGTTTAACCATTAAATTTGTTTAGCAATTATGCGCGCTTATGTTTTTCTATAATTAACCGTTAAATAAGTTATCACATGGACCAGTGGGAGAATGTAGGAATATTTCTATACATATAGAAATATCCTATGGGCCCATGTAATAACTTTGGTTAATTAAGAATATTGCTAAATATTTCGGTTACCATTCTAGGGGATTAATTCCTATTAACTCTTCCTTGATGGACGGTCGAGATTAATTGCTAACTCTAAACCCTAGGAACCTTGGTCCTCCTTCTACCTATAAAAGGAACTCAATAGCCATTAGTATTGGTTCGAGAATTTTATTATTCATTACACAAAGGTCAAGAAGGAGAAACCAAGATATTCCACTGTATTCTATTCTACGGGTGTGCTTGCAGCCTCTGAGGATTTCTTGGATTCAATCAATGGCTTCCTCAGGTATTCTACTTTAACACAACTATGCGTATTGTGATTATCATGTTGTTCGAAGATCCTACCGTTATGTATATAAAATAAATCTTATAGATCTAAGAAATGGAAACCTAATGGAATCTTTTAAAAATTGTATCAAAGTTTCGAACTTCAAAAGATCTATAGGAATCCTGAAAATCAATATACGAAAACCTGAGAAAGAGATAAAGATCTGAGAAAGCAATTTAAGAAACTAAAGTGAAACAAGACGAGAAAATGAAAACAGAAAAAACCGAATGTTATGTTCAAAAATAAAGAAGAGGAAACCCTAATTTATTGAAAACCTAAAATAGATAAACGGGTGTGATTAAAAGGTATTGTTGGGAATTAAAGGACGAGATCAAAACAACGAATTTTGAGTTGGTTTCTTGTTTTTTCCAAGCGGTTGATCATCTATGGTTAATAATGATAGTCGCTTTACTATGTCCCCTAGATATATGACACGTTTCATTTTTTTTTGTTTTGTTTTGTTTTGATGGAAACATGGGCTTTTCAAACCCCCTAAACTTTACTACAATATCTTTGTTTCTGGAAAAGTGAAAGTGACACTTTTTCAGAAACGGAGGGAGTATTAATTCTGACTACTTCATTCAAATTGAGGTTTGAAGGATTACATTGATTAATTACATCTATAAACAGGGCAATAATGGTACAAGATTTACAATCGAAACTCAAAGAAACGAGATAAGAAAATCGTACTAAACTTCTGCAGTCCGTTAAAGGATTGGATGTCCCTATAATGGTTTCAAACTATTGAGTTAACGTAATGAACAAGGAATTGTTACGTATAACTTGTAAAGTTTACTATACATAGAGTTCTTGTATCTTAGGAAATCCTGTAAACTAGAAAATACTTGTATACCACGTATAGAATTCTAAAGCTGTTATATATATAAACAGATAGCTAGAATGGTGTGTAATCGAAGAATTCTTTTAATAAAAAAATCAAATCTTCAAAACCTAATTCTCTAGCTTCTCTTTTATTCTAAGCCAAACATATATCTTAACTTGGTATCATCCTGGTTTTGATCATTTATGTCTTCATGACTTCTTCCGATTCTACAGTTTCAACAATTCTTCAATCTTCTCAGTCCATGATGGCTTCTTCTATTTTTTCTCAACCTCATCATATCATCACTGTCAAGCTTGATGACACAAACTATTCCCTATGGCGTGCTCAATTTTTACCCTATCTTCAAGGTTACGATCTTGATGGTTATGTTACTGGTGACAAACCTTGTCCTGCAGCTACACTTGCCGATGAAACTCCTAATCCAGCGTTTGCTCCATGGGTGAAACAGGATAAAATCCTCCTTGGCTGGATTTTCTCGTCTCTTACTCTTGCTATCCTACGTCACGTTCATCGTCTTACAACTTCTAAAAATGTCTGGTCCTCTCTTGAATCACATTTTTTCTTCCAAATCTGATGCTCATATTCTTGCAATAAAATCGAGGCCAGCAATAAAATCTCTACTACATCTCCACCTGTTCTGTGGTGTGACAATCTTGGTGCAACCTATCTTACAGTCAATCCAGTCTTTCATGCACGTACTAAGCATATCGAAATCGATTATCACTTTGTTCATGATCAGGTTGCTTCTAAACAACTAGATGTTCGATTCATTTCTTCCAGGATCAGATTGCAGATATATTTACAAAACCGCTTCCTAAAGATCGCTTTGCTTTGTTAAGATCCAAGCTCACAGTTCATGATGACCCGTTATGCTTGCGGGAGGGTATTGAGTTAACGTAGTGAACAAGGAATTGTTACGTATAACTTGTAAAGTTTACTATACATAGAGTTCTTGTATATCATGAAATCATGTAAACTAGGAAATACTTGTATACCACGTATAGAACTCTAGAGCTGTTATGTATATAAATAGATGGCTAGAATGGTGTGTAATCGAAGAATTCTTTTAATAAAAAATCAAATCTTCAAAACCTAATTCTCTATCTTCTCTTTTATTCTAAGCCAAACCTATATCTTAACTCAAACCATTTTGTTTCATGATCATCAAATATATCAAATGCTTTCATAAAACAGAAGTAATATGCCCAAATAAAATTCTTCACAAACGATCTCCATATCTGGTAAAGTAGATCGTTTCATCCATAACATGCTTGATAATAAGGCAAATCCAAATCCACCAAAAAAAACTAATAATAGGATAAGAAAACAAGTCATGATATTGTGAAACCATCAGACCGATCATAAAACCAAAAAATTGTTTAGAAACAATTTCTTTTATTGAAAGATAAATACATACAAGGAAACAAACTCGATCCGTCCGGTAGATCTGAAAAATCAAACCAAAACTGGACGGATCAAGGATCTAAGTTTTGTTTGTAATTGACCACATTGTTTAGAATCCTATTATTGGGGCGGAGCGGTCTATGGATTAAACTAATCTAATGAATAATTTTTTCAGAATCAATTTATTTATTTTTTATTTAGAGGGGAAGAAGGATGATTTCGATGAAATTTTTTGAAAACTTTGAAAAAAAACTAATGAAACCTATCCTGAAACTAGTCTAGAAAACCTTGTAATAAACCCCAATAGAAATTTGATTGATTCAAATCCGTTAGAAATTGGAAAAAATTTGAGTTTTTTTACGGGTTACTGCTGGGAGAATGTTGTCGTCCCATCCGTAATACGTAATAACGACCCGTAAAAAATATTTTCCAATTCGTTAAAAGGATTTACGGTTCAACATTTAAGAACTCCTAGTCGTAATCAAGATTTACGGCTGGGTTAAGATGAACTCTTGGCCGAATACTTATCCAGAGTCACGTGTGTCTCAATCACGGCTGCAAACCCAACCGTAAATGAAAAACACGGCTGGGATACCCAGTCGTTTTTGGGCCCGAACACTCTCAACCAATGCATTTATTGCATTTTTTAAATTTCACAAATATGGTTGATGACCTAAACGGCTAGTTTTCAAAAAAAAAAAAAAAAGTTGTTAGGTCATTAAACCCTATAAAGGGAGACCATTCTATCATCTCTTCCTCACCGAAATTCTAGGTATAAGCTCTAATATTCATTCTCATCTATTTCCCATCCAAAAAAGAGAAGAAAATACGCTATGGTTACTCCCTACCCTTATTTTCAAGATTTTGCGATTGTTAGAGCATGGATCAAGCATCTCTTTCTTTTTGGAACCGTGTTTTCAAAGTTTTGTGGCACTAAACGGAAATCGATGGAAAAACTTTGGCAATCGTTAAGGAAAGATTCGAGAAAGTCCTTGAAGGCTGAGAAGCTTTCAAAAAGGAAATGAAAGCCATGAAGGAAGCCAATCCCACTATGCCGGCTGCTATAAGAGTAAGTTTTTAAATAGATTGTTTCATTAGAAATTGTTTTGAATAACACTATCTAACATAATGTATTTGTTTCTATAGTGGTCAAGGGCTCACCGCCAATATGAGGCAGTTCGTGGGAAAGAGTTTGAACAAAATGATAGTTATCGTATCTTGGAACACAGTACCTATGATTTTGACCGATATGAAATAAGGGTTTACTTCAAATGTTATGATCTATCCTATCAATGTAATGAAAGATGTATACTTTTCTGCGATTCAATGAATGAAAAACTATTTTGGTCTAGCGATTTTTATGCTTGTTCAATTTTTTAAAAGAAAAAATGAATAATTTCAAAAAATTTAAGTATTTTCAGCCAGGTTTTAATCACAAATGACCTAGCCGTTTTGACCAGAAAAACTAAAAAATTGCGATTTACGGTTTGGATAACAGACCACGACCAAACCGTAAACCAAAAATCGGTTGGGTTCTTATAGTTTCCAAACCGTAAACCAAATATCAGTTTGGAAATTATTTTTTCGGCTGGGATTTAACAGGTTGCGGAAGGATATTCTGTTTGTTGGTTGTGATTTCCATAATTACGGCTACTTACGACTGTTTTACCTAGCCATAATTTTGGTTGGTTTTGTGTATATTGTTGTCGTATTCCATCAAATTATTCACTTTCCATTCGTCAATTCAAAATGTTACCATTACATAATCAGGTCGCGTTACATTCAATAGTTATACCCAAATGGGAAAAAAAAAACTTACAGTATTACACTTAAATAGTCAAGCTTTGTTGAAAATCTTAATAAACTCTTTCGTGATCCAATAGCATTCTCATGCTTAAATTCTTTGCGACGAATAACTTTGTATCGGGAAAGTGCCCAGGCTTTCTAAAAAAAAAAACAAATCAAGATGAAGTTAGTATATTATTCAAAACTTACTGGATGAAAAACTTTTGCACCTACTCACTCTATCGAAAAAGGACATTTCAGGACTCATCGCCTTCACCCGTTCCAATTGCACCCTTAAAACTTCCATTTCTAGGTAGATCTCTCCTCGAACCTTTCCTTTGTTTGGTTCATTGATCTTCCATTTTCATTACCATCTATGGAAACGAAGACCATAAATACACGGTTCCATTGAGAATCATCACCTTCACCCAAGTTGATGCCTTGATCTTCGTCATGCTTTCTCAATGTGAGCGACGCTCTTACGATTGCAATATCTTCTTCGGTAGTGTATCTGGAAGTAATTTTTCTTCTTTTTTGTTATAACAATTAGAGGTTGAAAGTTTGTGAGAGTTTTGAGAGTTTTTTGAAAAAAATAGCCGTTCATCGAAAAAACCATTGCATTAACTCTTTTCAGTTAACAATTTACGGCTAGATATATTGGAAAGACCAAGCCGTAATGCTGAACTTTCTAGGTCAATCATTTGAAATCCCAGATTTGTGGCCAGGATCAGTAGAACGACCTATGATTTGGTATTTATAAATTTCCATATAACTGTAACCACTAAATCCCCTGTGATGAAAATATACAGGGGTGGCTAATAGTACTAAAACATGATAAATTTTTCAAAATCAATACATTTCTATCAAAGAAACCCGAAATTTTAGGGGGATGGCGTGGATACTGACCCCTATAGCTTCAATGCGATTGGATCGATCCAGTTTTTCAAAGTATTGGTGCCAATTCCAGGAAAAAAAACTTCATATTCATGTCTTTGGTACTGATAGTACCCTAGTTTAGGTAGGAATCGAAGCACTTTGGCATCCGTTTGTGCGAGGGTGTGAGGTGTACATGTAGTTTGGATGTGTGCCAAATGCACGTGAGAGAGAGAGAGAGTGTATATAAGGAGGATTGTATCTCATTTCGCAACAATCCATTCTATAGAATTTGAGATTGTAGCACGTGACTTTGTGGGACGGGCTATGCCAGAGATTTAGATGTGTTGTGATGTGCAGTGCTAAATGGCGTGCCAGAAAAATAAACCTGTTGTGCCATGTTGTTGTGCCAGAAAAATAAACTTGTTGTGTCGTGTTGTGGTAGCACCCTTATTTTATGTTTTCCAAAGTAAATATTTTGAGAATTTTGCTTTTGGTCCAAAGAACCCGAATAACTTTATTATGTAGTCCTAGCGCCATGAGGGGGAGTTAACGGAGGTCCAATTTTTTTTTTTTAAAATAGCTAAAATTACTAGCCTACCCTCACCACTCACGTGTGGA
This sequence comes from Papaver armeniacum, assembly GCA_023531295.1. NCBI lineage: Eukaryota > Viridiplantae > Streptophyta > Magnoliopsida > Ranunculales > Papaveraceae > Papaver > Papaver armeniacum. Next base: position 143,093 of record JAJJWW010016597.1, read on the forward strand.
CTTAACCGTCTCCTTCTTCTCTATTTTTTCTTTTCATTGTTTTCATCACAGACTAAAATTCCTTCTTCCTTTCTTTTCAATCAATAACACCAGCACCAAAAGAAAAAATCAAAACTAAAACCCTTAATCATCTCTAAACCAAAATCTCCTATCGATTTTCTTCAGCAAAAACCAAAATCTGCAATGAATCTTCTTCAACATTAACCCTAATTTCATTTTCATCAACCCTAAAGCGTTCCAGTAATTTTCAATCTGAAAAAAAATGGTTACCAAAAGGGAAATCAAACGAACAATTAGAGAAGTAATTGTAGAAGAATATCCTTCACCGGCAAAGACAAGAAAGAAAACTGTCGTTGATTCACCAACTGCAAAAACCAAAGAAACCACCGCTGTAAATTTACCAACAACAAGAAGTATGACAAAATCTTCTCAATCTGTCACTCCTCCATCAACTAAAACGAATGAAAACGACAGTACTCCTTCACCAGCAGCCGAAAGGGAGGAATCAAATGTAGTCCTGAAAAAAGGTAAATATCTATTCAAATGATACTACTTATCAATATCTACTGTTTTTAGTCATAATAAGTTGAAACATGTTACCAACTCTGCATGTACATTTTATGTTTTTGTATTGATACTTTTAGAAACTACATATCAATATGTTATGTATTTGATATTGTTTCATACTTTTAGACTGCATACTCCATACCAATATGTACTACATACCAATATGTAGTGTTGGTAGATTTGCATGTGGAAAACCTGTTAAGTTTTGATATTGTTGGACACTACATATTAATATGTAGGATATTTATTTATTTTTTTGATGATGTTTTTGGTTTACAACAGCAAAAAAAAACAAAAGAAAAGCAACATCAGCTACTCCTAAAGCAAAAGCAAAAATGGCGACAAAGGCTGACAATCTTTCACGAAAAGCAAAGGGGAAGAAAGCACTTGTCCTGAAAGCTGCTACTCCTTCACCAAAACCAAGCAGGGTGAGAAAAGCTACTACTCCTTCACCAAAGCGGAAGAAATCAAATGGTACATTTCTTACCTATTACAACTACATATTACCGCAGAAAAATATGTAATAGATATTATAATTTGAAAAGGCGAGGGTACCCAAATATACCTCAAGATAAAACTTTTCCTACCTATAAGTCCTTTCTCCGAAAGTGATTGTCTATGGACTGAGTCGAGACAATACAACTAATCGGTTCACACTTCGTGTGATCGTCTATGGATACGAGATCGAGACAATACAACAACGAAGTATGTTTACTTGATACAAAGGTTCGGACTTAACCAAACACAATAGGATTGCTTATCAAGTAAATAGGAATTAATGTTTGTGTGATTTACTTTAATTATAATAAAATAATTATAATGCGGAAAATAAAAGTAAATGACACAACAAGATTTTGTTAACGAGGAAACCGCGAATGCAAAAACCTCGGGACCTTTCCGTAATTCAATACTCCTGTGATTAAGCCGCACACAAAATTACACCTAACTTCGTATAGTTGAGACCAATTAACTAACCCTATAGTTCACTTAGTTAAAATCGTATTCCCACGCCTCCGAATTTGTGAATAAGTCACATACTTGGAACAATTCCTTTGGTTCGTATTCCAAATAGTAAAGGAACAAAAAATCTGTTTGGTATCAACTCTATTCAACCAAGTGATATGAGTCGGACAAAGGCTCTTCTGTTTATCTTAACATAAACTCCTTCGTCAGGTCCTTAGATCTATCTTATGTTCAATCACCCAAAGGTAATCGTTTAAGATTAAGCCAATCAATACCTTTAATCACAAGGAAACGATTGATGCC